>JAOUQW010000015.1:13673767-13703048 GCA_028565825.1 Olivaichthys viedmensis
ACACTGTACATCACTATAAATATATATAACCCCTGCTAACCTTCAAATGCACAGGTAAAAATATATATAAATCCTCTGTGATTTGTGACGTTCTGTGAGCAGAGATGCGAGTGAATCTCACCAGCACAGTGAGAAGCATTCCTGCTCCGAATTCATTTTCAAAAAACGCAACGGCTGAAAAATGAGACTACACATGGGGACTCTAAATGGTGGCCATCAATAAACACGAGAGCTTTGCTTTGCATTCATCTCTCTCACTTAATTTGTTTCTCAGACGCACACGGGTCCCCCGGCTGCTGACCTTTCAGAGAGAGAGACTTCTGAACCAGCAGATAGAGCCGGAGCGCTTTCGGCTGAGAGGTCATTTATTTATGAAGCGCAGAGCTGCTAAAGGACTGGAACAGGAAAGAGAGAGAGAGAGAGGGAGAGAGAGAGAGAGAGAGAGAGAGAAAGCACTGAGGAAATGTCAAAGCACATTTAAACCAGAGGGTCTCTACAGTGCACACACACACACACACACACTGATCTGAAGCAGGAGAGCCACATTACACTGTTAATATATGCTAAACATCTGTTCTAACTAAACTGCGTCAACCAGAGAGCGTCTGTAACAAACGAGAGTCAGAGTCAGGACATACCTGCTGAGGCTCTTTGTTAAGGTTCATCCTCAAATCAGCCAGAATCCACGATTAGGATCAAAACACAGGAAAACACGTTCCTCCGAGCTAAATCCATTTTCCTATCTGAAACAGGCAGAGGTTAAAAGCAGGAGACACTGAGAAAGTAGACACTAGGAGCTACGAGAACTAGAGAAACCAGAGAAACACAGCTTAGAACTGCAGCATATAACATGCAGGACCTCCCAAAGCACACAGACAAATTCTATAAACAAAGAGATATACACTGACTAATGAGACACAACAAGACTTTCTTTTCAACATTTCAGTTTGAGTCGACCCTACAAATAGCTGCCGTGAGTGTACTCCCTTTTAAGTCCCCCTGTGTAGGCTTCATTACTTCAGAATGGACCGCACCGAGGTACTGTGGAAAAGCAGGAAGTAGAAAACAAGAAAGTAGAAACCAGGAGGTAAACAGGTGGCCTTTGTGAAAGTGTTCTTAACTCTAGTATCCTAAGAATTGTATTCAAGTAAATCAACATCTGCATAATGAAATGCTAATACTCATATCTTTTTGTATTTATGGCCAGTCCAGCACAGTTTCAACTCATTAGGTAATGACCAGGTTTAGTAAGTTGTGTTAGAGCAGGAGAATATCACCATACTGTTCTGGACACTGGTTTGGAGCAGAACCGTGAGCCCGATCAAACACAAGCACTTTCTTCATGGTGCTCATTTAAAAATATCATGATGTAGCTTAGTGATGGATGGAGCATCTAAATAAATAGACCACACTGTTTGATGTGACGGGGATCTTTCTTCATTTGCTACAGGTAACATTATGAAGTAATAATCTAGATGTGATGCACAACACACCTGATTTTTGATGTGATAAGTTTATTGTGGTGTTATACGGTTTAGGCTAAAAGGTTACTTAGGTGCTTACATCTGGCCTTGTCGCTTTACTTTACCTGTCTTTGATATCTTTTGTTGAATACTATCCTAAAGCTTACAAGTAACAGTTTAAGATCAAAACGTATCAGCTATATGTAGTAGCCTACATCTTTTTGTGAGGGAAATATCCATGGTGAGTAAAGCGGAGTGCATGCCCAGGAGCCTTCGCAGGCCGTCAGACACTCAAAAAATAAAAATCTCAACACCCTCTCTTACGCAGTGGGAAATGAGAGGGGTGAGAAAACACACCCTGTTCCGGCGCGCAAAAATGCTTGGTGCAGTTGAAATATGACAGAACAGCGAGGTGTGAGTTTGTGTCCCACAGTGTGGAACGACCATGACCCCTTTTTAAAGGGCATAAAGTAATTAGCCTACATAACCTGCCTTTTCTCCACAAGAGAAAAAGGCATATGACCGTATATGGGCTTCTGAAATAAAACTTAATGCTGGAGAAATGTCGATTTTTTATTAAGAATATATAAAATTCCCATTTATACATTTGGTGGACACTTTCATTTAAAGTGGCTTACAAGAAAGGAAGGGCCCTAAAAAGCATTCTTGGGCCGTTTTTCTGTCACTGCACTGTACAAAATATTTTATTTATTTTATTATAGTTTTTAATTCAATGTTTACCGGACATTTGCACTAGTCATATACATCTTAGCTGCACCATTACTTTAGCACTACTGGTGACTTAGGTACTACCGTGTATAGGTACAGATGTATATTTGTACAGTTTATCTGTATATAACTGCACAGCTCTTACAGTAACAGTTTACTTAAGGGTAGTGTTCATAGGGCTTTATGACACCTACTTAAGCCCTTTATGACAGCTGATATAAACCTACATAAACATTTATAAAGACTTATTCCAACAGGCATCAGCTGACATGACATTTTGATGTCAGGTTTACACCTGAGTCATACCTAAGTCAAGTGACAATGACACTTCCCAGGCTGACATTAGAACATCAGGACAACTGACCTTGTAGCTCAGTGTGCCTCTGTAACGTCAGTGTCACATAATAGTAATGATGTGACATAGCTTGCCGAGTGAGGCAGTAATTGGAAAATTGAACAAAGGTGAGCACTTTCAAAAGACGCTCTGCAGTGCCTCCTGAACTCTGCACTCAGTGGAAACATCTACATGAAAAACTGTATAACACTGTTCCATGGTGAAGGTTATATCAATGACAATTATTACAATGTTACTACAAAGTTATCAATAGGGTGTTTCTGATTTCTGCTCATGAGATTTTTATGATTATTTATGACAATGTCATGACATTGTAATGACAATTATGTTTATTTTATTTGACATTAAATTAAACGTGTGTTTTGACTTGTCACCTCATCACCATTATGTGAGTCTGAAATAGGTACACTGCGCTACAAAGCCAGTTGTTGTAAGTCAGCCCAGAAACAAACAAAAATCTGTCACTTGACTCAGGTGTTATGTCAACTTGACATAAAAATGAACATTGGCCTATTGGAATAAGCCTTTATTAACACTTATGTATGTTTATGTCAGGGCTTATGTAGATGTCATGAACATTACCCGTAAGTAAAGCGTTACCCCTCTTTCGTTATATTCTTTATATAATAATAATAATAATAATAATTATAATAAGTTCCATTTATTATATACTCAAGGTCACTATATAATGTCTTTTTTTTTAACACTAGGAGGAAGAAAGGTGAAAGTGTTGGGAGAAAAGGTAAGTTTTAAGATGACTCTTAAAAAGGGAAAAGGTAACAAAGTTCCTGGGGAATGGCAAGTTTGGGGGCTATAGCACTAAAAGATCTGCCCCAATTGATGTCAATCTGGTGTTGGGAATCACTAGTAGACCAGTATTGGTGGATCTAAGAGTGTGAGCTGGGATGTAGGGCTGTAGGAGCTCAGAGAGATAAGACGAGGCCATGTATTGCTTTGTATGTGAGAAGTAGGAGTTTGTATTTGATTCTCTGTGATACGGGGAACCAGATTCTCTGTTGGAGTACAGGCTTAATGTGTAAGTCTGGCAGCTGAATTCTGAACATTTTGGAGTCTAACAGAAATGCCAATAAAGAGGGAATTACAGTAATCTGAGCGTGAGGTTATAAAAGCATGAACCAGGGTTTCAGCATTTTTCGAAGTCGGGCAATGTTGAGTTGACAAAAAGCGATTTTGGTAAGTGACGATATAGGGTTAAAAAAAAAGTGTATAATCAAAAATTATACCAAGATTGTGAACACTTGCACAGGGTTGAACAGTGTACGTCCACTGAAAATTACGGCGCTTTAGAGAGCAGAGTTTTGGGAGCAAAAAGCTAAATTTCTGTTTTGTCAGGATTTCATTTCAGAAAGTTGGATTCCAGCCATGATTTTAAATCATGAATGCATTCTGTTAATGAGGTGGGAGGTGGTATATCTTTATCTTAATGATTTTATTCTCATTTTACTTATGTTGTCTTGTTTAATTTGTATTTGTATGCTGCTGTAACACTTACATTTTTCATCAGGATTCAATAAAGTGTTATCTTATCTTAAAGCAATAGTTTGGCAAAAAATGAAATGCTGTCGATCAACCAAGACGTGTCTGAAGTAGGCTTGAGCCGATTGACGATGGTATCGGGAATCGCCAATAGACTCCATCTGTTGTGATTGCAATTAAATTGGACAATTTGTCTGCAGCTTAAAGGACTTTTTTTACGCGGTGGGTGATAAATCTCTCTCTGCTTCCTGTCAAATTTCAGTTAGAAAATTTCTGCTCAGCACAGCTCTTCAAACAGCAGGTGAAAAATTGCTTGCATCTCTCGCGTGCGTCACGGTGTGACGAGAGGTGGGACACAATCGCACAGCCGCTGAGCAACATTTAAACATTTATTAGTGAATGTGACAAACATCAAAAACACAGGCACGGACACCACAACATAGAACAAGAACTCACACTGAACACTGACACACACGGGATCTAAATACATTCTTCAACGAGAGGAACAAATGGGAAACAGGTGGAAGGACTTTACACTAACGACAGGGCGGGACTAGACACAGACAAACATTCTCCTCGTCAGCTGGTGCGCATGTGGTGGCTGCCATGGCGACCGCCACGCGAGCAGCAGCGCGAGACAGTTATAAGCTAAGATGGGCAGATCAAGACGTACCACATCACCTATCAGACCCACCCAAGAGCTATAGAAAAATGCATAACTGATGATCTGTAAGCACCTCAGTTACCTCCCGTCCCACCTGGCGCTAAAATAAAAAGATACGAATATTAAAGTTAGGGTTAGGTTTGGAGTTAATGTTCATACCTTTTTCTTATGACTTAATTCATATAAAATTTAATGAAATCTAACCACATTGCCCTTGTTCGTTCGATTTGTACAAATTCCTCATGAGATCAGGTTGTTTAATTTCGTCAGGTCATCAAAAACTAACTCATCTGAGATGAATAAATTTTTAGCTCACTGAGAAATCCGTATTTGGAATTGAAATCTATCTAAATATCCTGTTCACACATATATTATATGCATTATATTTTCGAATTGTTGTGACTCCATATATTTTATTCAAATGATAACACAAAGTGTTAATTGCTGTCATTTCTTAATGACTAACACCTGATTTAGTATGCTCCTCTATGTGTTATCGTCACTAGCTCTTTCAGTCAATAAGAAAACAGTTTTGACTTATATTAGTGAAGAAAGATGGAAATATAATCGAACAAAAAAAGGTTTTTGATCACTAGTGAAATAAAAACGGTTCTTTGTAGTGCATTCAGACTTTTGGAGACTACTGTATATTATAGATTATTTTCTAGATCACAACACATTTGTTGTTGGTTAAATTGACTTCTGGCTTAGTTGGAGATTAAAATTTACCAAACAAAAGTGAAAATGGCAATTAGCCAGATTTTAGCACAAACAAAGGTTCAAGTCAATTGCATTAGAATCATCCTCTACAAGGCATTTATTGCCCATAATGAAGTAACATGGGCACATTAAGCGAGTGTGGTAAATTCCCAGCTCTAACAGACCTCATTAGGAGTCAGTTTGGGTTTGCTGGGCAAGAAATTGGAACGGCTTTTCTCCATTTAGCATGTAATGAAACATTCATGTCACATGAAGACAAGTGCAAACTGTGTCTCGTATTTGTTTTCAGAGCAATCCACATTTTGAATATTTATAAGATGATGAAAGCATTGCATTGTAAGCAGCACCGCTTCTCTAATTTAATACGCACTTTACAGCTCTGCTTTATTAATCTGGAACAAACTCACTGAGGCATTGCTGGATCAACTGGACACATTTATCTCTGTTTATTTCATGCTTATGAATATAAATTCGTGGATGTTTAAACATTTATTTAGAGCAAACATCATACTTAATGTAATTATTGGACACGAACTACATTTGGAAAAAAGCACCCTCTTTAATGTCTACTGTAATTACTGATATTCTAAGCAGTAGAATATTCTTCTTTTTATTATATTAAACAGTGATAAGGGAGTGTGAGCATCTGATGATGATAGTTATTGCAACAAATGCTGGCCATTTTCTTTTATGGGAGTTATATACAGACATAATGACATCCAATGCATAATAAGAATATTAGTAGATTTTTTAAATAGAAAAATACATTTAAACTTAAACTTAGTTTGACTAAGGAGAAATGCCTTTGTGCAATTATAGCCCAATAATCCCTCCATTTATTTCAGCCCCTAGGATGTTAGCACGCTCATTTAGGCCATCTTATTCTGAATTCTACGAACCTGGCGTGGTCTGTCTGAACTAAAAAGGCGCTGTCAGCTTGATGCTGATGAATTCAAACGCTTTCCTTTTGCATGTTTAAAGGAAAAAAAATAGTAGAGGGGTTAAAAAATCAGGTCGAGGAAGTGGTCAACCGCAGGTTAGCTCTCAGCAGAGAGTTCAGCTCTGGTGGCCTCGTTAGCTCCATGATGAATGTCTTTGTGATGGTGGGGATGGACGGCCTGTGTTCACAATCATCTGAAGAGCTAATGTGATCCTTAGAGGAAGTCCAGTGCACGCACGCAGCTTATCATTTGCATTTCCTCAGCATAATCCGCCTCCTCGGGTTTTCTTCTGGCATGCCTGCCAATTAAAGAGAAGCATATCTGAATGCCTCTGACAGACACCGATTCTTAAGATCGGCTGTCACTGACCTCTTAAAATTCATATCTGAGTGAATAAATGCTGCAGATTTTTTTAAATTTAGAAATGACTCTTTTTTAGAGTCAGACTGCTTGCAGAGTTTGACTACATTTAAACTAAGAGTTTAGATTAAATTCCCAAATTGTATGAGCTCATGAGTGTTATGCAAAATCAGGTATGACATGGTTATTATACAGTTATGACATCAGTGTCTCTATAGTAATATCCACTTTAATTACTATAATGGGTTACGCTTATTATTTTCAATCCTACTCCTGCATAAATTTTTTTCCCCTACATTTTACTTACATTCTATTTACCCAAGTAGTACACAACGAGCGCAACTCATGTATTAGCAATCTGTGTATCACATGGCGAGCATATAGGAATTTAATAAATTGCCAGAAGATCGCCAGGGGGGGTGAGGTTGGCTGGAGGGAGCAGATGATCAAGTAAAATAAAATAAAATAAAATAACCTCAAATAAAATAAAGTAAAATGAAACAAAATGAAATAAAACAAAAACAATTAAATGGAATACAATTAATTAAATTACATAAAAATAAATAAAAAAGAATATTGAATAAATTTTAGCATTTGTTTCCTGTCTTGATATTTCCTCCTTGTATAGATTCAGCTGTTTAAAAACTGCTTTATAATCTTCTCTTATAAAACACAAGGAGGTGAAAAGAGAAAGCTCATTTAAATCAACTATTTACCCTTTTTCCTATAAGACATGTAATTTATCCCCTCGCTCAGCAAGACAACTCACAATTAGAATGGGCCGCCTCTCCCCCATTCACTTAGTGTAGTTTCAATAACAACCCACCCCCCCACGTTAATCAGTCTGCAGATCAAAGCGTGATGTTGTAGAAGAGTTTTAAATATTTAAATCCCCTCTCTTCGAATCTTATCACAGATCAAAGCATTTTTCTTTAATTTCGCAAGTCATTTGGCTGGTAGATACAGAAGCGTATACAAAGACACACACAAGCTCCAATTAAATATCCTGGATTTTCTGTAAACCCTGTACGCTCCGATTTTCGTTCATGGATAAACCTCTTACTTTGTGAAAGAGATGCACGGGGTATCACGTTTTGATGTGGTGCAATGGACGGACACACTCGCAAAGCCACTTAGCAACATTTACTACACACAAACATAAACAGTTAATCCACATTAACACAAGCACTAACATATGCAATCAACAACATGGGACACAGACACAGCGGGAATACTTATACAAACACTAATAAGGGAAACTAACAGGAAACAGCTGGAACACAGGTGATGACGTACACTCATGACGTAATGGGGGAGTGCATGAGACAGGAACAAATATACACAGAAGTGCCGTCATCATGACAACTGTGTTATGCAAGGTGGCATGCACGTGACAGAACCTCCCCCCCGGCCCCTTGGCCTCAATGTCCATGTCCAGATGAGTGACTGGTGGCCGGTCTTGAGCAGGAGCCAGATAGACCTCCCCAGCGAGCCCAGGGAACGGAGCACAGACACCATCAGGCAGCGGGCACGGAACGACTTCCTCCGCAAATTTAGGAGGCGGAGTGATGACCTCCTCCGCACAGGCGTGCAGTGGTGGAACCAGGAAATGCCCTCCGTGGCATCAGGGAACTGAGGAATGCCCTCTATGGCATCAGGGAACTGGGCAATGCCCTCTATGGCATTAGGGAACTGGGCGATGCCCTCTGCAGCATCAGGGAACTGGGGAACACCTTCTGCACTGTCAGGGAGCTGGGGCACGCCCTCTGTGGCTTCAGGGAACTCGGCAACACCCTCTGCGGCGCCAGGGCCTTGGGTGACACCCTCCGTGGCATCCAGGAACTGGGCAGCGCCCTCTGCAGTGTCAGGGAACTGGGGAACGCCTTCTGTGGCATCAGAGAGCTGGGGCACACCCTCTGTGGCATCAAGGAACTGGGGCACGCCTTCTGCAGCACCAGGGAGATAGGGCACACCCCCTGTGGTGTCAGCGAACTGGGGAATGCCCCCTGTGGCGTGAGGGAATTGGGGAACGCCCTCTGTGGCATCAGGGAATTGGGGAACGCCCTCTGCAGCGTCAGAGACCTGGGGAAAGCCTTCTGCACTGTCAGGGAGCTGGGGCACGCCCTCTGTGGTTTCAGGGAACTGGTCAATGCCCTCTGCAGCGCCAGGGCCCTGGGCGAAGCCCTTCATGGCATCCAGGAACTGGGCAAAGCCCTCTGCAGTGTCAGGGAACTGGGGAACTCCTTATGTGGCATCAGAGATCTGGGGCACGCCCTCTGTGGCATCAAGGAACTGGGAAACGCCCTCTGTGGCATCAGGGATTTGGGTGATGCTCTTCGTGGCATCCAGGAGCTGGGGCACACCCTCTGTGGCCTCAGGGAACTGGACAACGCCCTCTGTGGCACCAGGGCCCTGGGCGATGCTCTCCGTGGCATCCAGGAGCTGGGCAGTGCCCTCTGCAGCGAAAGGACCTGGGGCATGCCCTCTGTGGTGTCCAGGAACTGAGGAACACCCTCTGCAGTGTCAGGGAACTGGGGAACGCCTTCTGTGGCATCACAGAGCTGGGGCACGCCCTCTGTGGCTTCAGGGAACTGGCCAACGCCCTCTGCAGCGTCAAGGATCTGGGGCACGCCCTCTGTGGCGTCCAGGAACTGGTGGCAGGACAACCACTGCGCTGGTCTCCAGAAGTACAGGGATGACCTCTGCGGTTGTTAGAATCCCCCATACCACATCCAGTAGGGAGTTTTCTGACGGTGCTGCGGGAGGTGGGTCAAGCCACTGCTTGAAGAGCCGCCCCAGGACGGTGGTGGTGAGTTACTCCACCTCCCATTGCTGCCACTCGCACTCATGGAGCCACTCGTCCTGGGTTACTTCACCCGTCATGGGGCGAGCTGCTCCCTCGCGGTGAGCCACATGCCGATGGCGACGAGGTATTCGCCCCTTCGTAGCAGCTCCTCCTTGCTCATTCGGCTCAGCTCCTCCTTGCTCGCTGTCACCATGACAACGGGCTTTACTGCACTGTCCTCCTTTTTTGGGATCAACTCCACCTGAGCGGGCTTTAACATATGCAATCAACGACATGGGATACAGACACAGCAGGGATACTTTTACAAATACTAATAAGGGAAATTAACAGGAAACAGCTGGAACACAGGTGACACCACTGATGATGTAACGGGGGCGGGCACGAGACAGGAACAATACATACACAGCTGTCGCCATGGCAACTGTACCTCGCAGTCACGCGCACCGACGTGCATGTGACACGGGGAGGACGTGAAAGGTAATTCATTAATGTCATTGTTTAGATGTGAGCAGCTTCAGAGATGCCAAGCAACTTTAAAGGACCCATCATTCATTAAAGGAGAAAGACACCTTGCCATGTGGCAGTGATTTAAGTCTTATAGACGCTTTAAGAGCTGTATAATTATGGTGCTTTTGAAAACAGAAACTTAACCCCCACTTCTCAGCCAATTTGCTTTTCTACGCTGACCCCATTAGCATGCTTAGCTTTAATTGTGAAGCTTTCTGGTTTAAGGTTTCAAATCAGATGACAGATATTCATCTTAAATAGGGATAAAAAATGAAAAGACTTCATAATAGAGTGAAATCGGACATCATAAAAAATCATACCCTTTTGGCCATAATGCATGGCAGACTAGACTTATTTCCAGGAAATTAGCTGTATGGCGACTTTTCATTATGCCGAGCTGAGGCTTAGCAGAGGCGAGTATTAGTTAGTCTTTGGCATAGGTCACACTTGTTACCAGAAGCTTTACTTCAAATGCAATTTAAATGCGAAGTGTCGGCTCCTGCACCGAATCCTGATTGGTAAAGAAAATATTCCTGCGTGAAATTCATTCTCAGCTCCTGTCATGTGTGTCAGCGGCAAGCTTATTTATAAGCCTGGCTGTGGCCTGCTTAGCTCCCGAAGCCCTGGGGCCAGGCCATCTGACTCACTTACTGCAGTAAGAGTCCTAATATACACCTTGGCAGGCATCTCCATTAGGCTAAATTACTTTTTCTTTTCTAAAAAGGTGAAGGCACCGCACGCTAATTGGCCCCAATCAAGTTTGTAATCTAATCCAATTAGAGGCTGACACTGTGCTCGCGGCGACCTTAATTGGGATTCTCTGTCTGTGGGAACCTGTCAGGAGGCTTGCGAGAGGATACATGCCACCGAGCTAATTCACGATTGCTGTAAATTGGAACTGAAGCAAAGAAAATCCTCGCTTTTCCCACTGTCACATGACCGTGTCAGTGAGTTTGGACACTTGGATAGGAACGTAATGCTCTCTCTCAGACCAGCATCTCTCAAAATGTAAAATATCAGAACAAGGGGTGAAAATTCATGATATGATAACTGTACAGCTCAATATCAAGTTTTTTCATAAGTCATGGATCTGTTTACAACTTTGTATTTTCAACCATAAATTTCATATAACACTGCAGCGCCAGAGTGAGGGGTCTATTATTTGTTTAGGGAATATTTTAAAGCAAAATTGTGAGGAGAATCACCCTTAGCCTTCAGTAGTTTATTAATATATATATATATATATAATGTAGAAAAAAAAGTTTTCTATATTGATGGCACAAAAAATGCGTCTTTTTTGTAGTATGGTACTTTTTTTCTTCTAAACCACATTATCTCCCAATTTTAGTCATTGCCAATTCCTAAGCTAGTTCTCATCTATTACATGGCAATTACCAATCTGGTAAGGTGAACACCAACACGTGCTTTCTCTGACACACGTGAAGCCACCAAATCTTTTTGAACTGCTGCCCATGCAATGTCATAGGGCAGTTGAATGTGCTTGGAGGAGAGCGCTAACTGCCCCATTCTTTCTACACAAGCTAACAGAAACCCACCCTGGCCCTATACTCCTGGCCACAGATGGTTGTGGCATTGACAAGATTTAATTACTATCTCCCAACCATTGTGCCACTTGGGAGTCCTCAGTATAGTGTAAAGTTAACAGTACAAGTATCTCAGATTTTCATCTTTTCATCATACTGGTATATCATCACACCCCAAATCAGAATGCTTCTCTGGAAATGTTCACCTGTCGTCCAATGAGTTGATATTGGATTGTATATGTGGTGATGCATACAAAAAATCCCACCCTCTGATACCATTTGCAACTCTTTTGCATCTGTAATGTGTGTGCTGGTAGATTAAACAGATGCATTTGTGCCAAGACTGCAGTGTACTCTATTATTGAATTGTACTGAATGCAGCATGGGTGTTTTTCCGAGGTTGATGTAATCTGGGGAGCTCTTTGCGAAATCTGCACCTCCCTGCCTGTGTGAGGGGAAGCATCTTCCCAGTGGATCTGCGGGATTTCATGAACAGGCAGATGGAGAAAATATTGTTGACATTAAACTGTTCCTCTTTTAAGGAATTGTTGTGACAAGGTGGAGCTCCCATCACTCGAAATAGCAGCTGTGTACTGTTTACAAAGCAGCCCAAAGCAATGTTTGTTTCTATCGATGCGGTGGCAACATTTTTCCCTCCCTCTCCTTCATACGCTCTCTCTCTCTTTGTAATGAAGAAGCTGTCGGCATTACACGTTCCAACTCATTCAGCTTTTGTTTGTCTTTGTCTTTCTTCATGGCATCTTTTTTACATTTATACTACTTAGCACACCCTGAAATTGCTTAAGCTAATATTATTTTATATTAATTCTCCCTGTTTTATAAATAGACAGCCCAAGTCTGTATAACATTATGTTAGTAAATATAGACTGGGGTTTAGTTTAGCAGGTTAAAACACAAATCTCTGGTTAACAGATAGAGCCCAGGGGAGGGTTGGTAATTATTTGTCAATGTGAAGTCTCAGATGGCGAGTCAAATCAATGAGCTGGTCCAGGCTCATAATTACTGCACTCTTTGCCAGCGTAAGAAGAAATCAATAAAGTCAAGTATACAAAGCGCAAGGCAACCAGACAATGTTGTTCACACAGCCGGGGAGATTTCATAAACTGCACTCAGTAGTCAATTCGCAACTACAAAAGCTCTCCTCCCACTAAAGCGACGTGTTATCAAGTCCCCCGTCTTACAAACTACTCATTGAGAGGCTAAATAATAGTGTGGGGAGAATGAAAAAGATATCAGTTAACGTGACCAAACCAGTTATTTTGTAAATGTTCACTTTGCAGTGTTACTAGGGTTCACTGACAGTAACTGTGAACATTATCTATCTTATCTATCTATTATTATCTATCCACTGATACTGTGGACACACAGGGCCAGATGCTTTCTGTGCACGCTTTCAGGCTCTATTAGAACGCTATCTGTCTGAAGAACCATGCATGTTATGTATGAAATTGGAATTTGTGTACATGGCAACACGCTAAGTGCACATCTCTCCCTCATACATATGCATTTGAGGGAGGATTGCGCAAAAACTGGGAAAGTTAGCACAAAAAAGGGTGGAGATATTGGAAGTGTGGCTGATTATATATTCCGTTTGATGCGCATATTTTTTTCTGCCTAATAAAACTAGGTGTAAATTAGCAGTAGGCATGTTGCTGGGAACAGTTGCCAGGTCCCCAATTTTCCAGCAGAATTGGCCTATATTTTACCTGCGACCATGAGTTGATTTTTTTGTCTGCCGATTGGGGTTTGGGTGTTTTGCATACATTAGATTAATTATATCTATATATGAAAAAATATAGATAACCATGCAGGTCTGGCCGCCATGGTCATAGAGAATTCACAGGCTTTGAAGATGTGCTGAAAGAATATTTGCAAGCTTAATAACACTTTTTCAATGCTCAGAACAAAAAACATTTATATATGGAAGTTGTTTAACAGCAATGCTGCAACAAAGTGAAACAATTAGAATAAAGGAAGCCTTTATATATTTCTGTTTACAGATGATTGACAAAAATGCATATGACACTTTTATCGGTTTGCTGCTCTGAGTGAACGTTTCCGATACCAGTAAAACACTGTTGTTTTTGTACTATGGCAGCATCAAAATCAAATGTAGCATGTGTACGGTGTGTTTTGGGCCTTTTACTTCATAAACATACAATCTGTAAGTGCAAACATTTGTGCATTCATCAGATTTCGCTGGTGTGGCACTGATCTTGGGTATGGAGTCAACTTTTGAGACCGACTTTCCATTGAGTTATGCAGTTTCAGAAACACATCCTATGATGTAATTTAAATGTAAGGTGAATACAAGATTTCCAAATTAGGGCTCTCATTATACAATTTAAATAAAGTTCAGCATATCTTCTTACAAACGCTATAAAAACCCAATCTTTTTGTCTGTTATGCAGACATTGACATTGTGACAAAAATGTAAAACGTCAGATCACTGACACAGGTCCACTGTATTGTGTCACATGTCAACCCCAAATGTTCTCTTTTTGAGTTCAGTCCTCAACTTTCATCTTTTTCTGACCCGAAACTTGTGATGGATTCCCCAAGATCACTCGAAGGCCTCAGTCTTGATTTAAAAAAAAAAAAGCACTTTAGACATCAGGTGCAGTGAAAGATTCTGTCAGGGAAATCTGTGCAAGAGTGCAGGACATTCCAGCCAGACTTCATAAAGTTACATTTTATTGTCTTCATAAAGTCACGCCGCAATCTAAAGCATAGATCGTATCCTCAGCACGGTACAAGAAAAGAAGAAGCTTTCATCTGACAAATGGTCCCACTTTTCACACTGTCTTCTGGCAGTCTCTTTCTACATAAGTCTGTTGATGACAAGCTGCCCCCTACCTTCTCTCTTTTTCCTCGTACAAATGGGTCTCTCTGGTCTGTTCATAGCCAGACATTCTGCACGCAGATTCACCTTTAAAGTGTCACACTTCTGTGTCAGGTGTCCGAACAGCCAACAAGCCTGAGTGAGAATTTGCACTATAAACACGAAGGCAGAGGGTTGGGCTTCGTATATAATGGCAACCTGGAAAAAATCACTTCAAGAGTTCTGTCTCCTCCCTTGCTCTCACTTTTTATTCGTCTTTTTGATGCATCTTCGTTAGTAAGGTGAGAGAAAAAAACATCAGAAGCCTGGAGTATATTTTATTCATATTTTTTATTTAATACGGAATCTTTCGTGGAGTTGTCTCTGTGCTAATTAAAGAGGTGTGGAGGAGAGAGATATGAACCAGGGAGGAGAAATGTTATTTGAATTGGTAGTTAGGTATTGAACATATATCTGACTCCTTGGCAACCCATTTTACTTGAGCTAAAACTGGCTAACAGCTATATACAATCGTGGCATTGGAATTTGGAACCAGGTTATTGGAGTTGTTAAGCAGAGACTTGTTTGGCGCATTATTTGTGTATCAAATGTGTTTCCTATTTTATAACCTATTTCATACCTTACTTAGCGAGTGTTAAAAGTGTGATGACACAAGCAATACATTATTTAATTTGTGACATGACAAAATTCGCTTTATGTACTGTATGCAACACATCTGCATTTGGACAAGCCAATGTGTTTACTTCTGGTCAACTGTACACTCTCATTGAATAAGATGGCATTTTACATTTGTTATTTACAAAATCTGCCATATGTTACGAATAATAGTATCCACAAATTGATCCAACATGCACCATCCAAAAAACAAAAAAACATCCAACATTGAGTTCTTCATGTAACCATCAGTGCCAGTAATTTTGTAGGACTACAACCACATTGGGAGCAGGCTTTAAATTTTATTTTATTTTTTAAAATTTAATTAAAATTTTCTCTAGCTGGCTAACTAACTAATGCAGATGGAAGTCATGACATGTGTGATGTATTTGCATAATGCATGCTGGATATTGTAGTGACAGAACACTGATGGATGTAAACACGATAACGATACAAAATCATGAATTCTATCAAAACACTGACAAATAACATTCCAAATGCTAATTTTATGCTGAAATGCTCTCTTAAACCATATATATCAAGTTACATAGGCCAATACTAAATTCACATTCCCGTCATAGTGCCGCTTAGACTAGTTACGCTAGCTAGCTAACATTACCAGATCACAAAATTGTTTCCTCATGGTTAATTTGAATTGTCATGTCATGGAACAGTATGAAAGCTCTTTGAGCTGCATATAAAGACATCATGCGAGTGGAATCATGCGAGTTAATATATGAAAGCACTCTTCCAACTGTAGGAAGTGTAACGAGCAGGAATGGTTTTGTTAAATTTTATGAATGAAGTCATAAGAAAAGCTATAAAGGTATAAGGTATAAAAGGTAACCCCTTTCTAACCCTTACCCTAACTTTATTCAATTATAGCTTTTACAAATTACTGCGTATTAATGACTACTCAGACGACATGCTCTAACCAAAAGCTGCTGTTAGGTTTTGCTAATAGTTCCTCCTTTCCAGCTTCAACTAATAATGTCCCTTCAGTTCTCAATTAATATGGCCTGTCTGGTTGCTACTTTGCATGGCTTTTTATTTTTTTCTCTCTTCACCACAAAAATTTTAATGGTGGCTGCTCCATTTTGCTTCTGAGCATCAGAGCCTTGCTACCCACGATCATGAACTTGTGTGGTTTATTATCTCCTCTCATGAATGTATGCAGCAGTGCAACATAGGCATTCCCTCCACAGAAACAAACCTTAGTGTAACGTGAACTCACTCCTGGCCTGGGTGTGTGAGACCACATGACTACTTCAGCAATTATTTCTATTTCTACCCGCCCGCAATATTTTAATGAACACCAATTGATTTCTCTTGTAACAGTCTACTCGTAAGCCAGGAGCAGCTCAGACCGAACGCAAATATAATTTCCCTGGTAAAAAAGCCAATTAACCTAAATGAGGAAGGACCTGGTATTCCAAAAAAAGAATTTTGGTTCTGGCAGGGATTAATTTATCTTTGTTTTGAGTTTATCTAGGTGAACTTTGACACAAAGCCTCAGAAATGTGCAGATAGAAAACAATAGTGTCATTTTGACTTTGCGCTATCTCACTTTGTACTGCGATCTTTATTTGTGACCACACGGTCAAGCCTGCAAGGGACAAAAAAAATAATTTTTCATGATTTTGTCCCTCTGTCTCTTAATGACTCCAACCCCTACCTCTCAACGCTTTCAGTCCTTCTGACTCCCAGTGATTCCAGCCCCTCTCTCTATCTCATGATTTTAGCCCTTATCTCACAATTTCAACCCCTCTCTTTCTCTCTCTCTGAAGGACCGCTGATGTCCCCACCCAGTCTCTCTCTCAAGGACCAGCGACGCCCTCACCCAGTCTCTCTCAAGGACCGCCGACGCCCCCACACAGTCTCCCTCTCAAGGACCATCGACGCCCTCACCCAGTCTCTCTCAAGGACCGCAGATGCCCTCACCCAGTCCCTCTCGCCCAGTCTTTCTGAAGGACCGCAAAAGCTCTCACCCAGTATCTCTCTCAAGGACCCCCGATGCCCTCACCCAGTCTCTCTCCCAAGGACCACCGATGCCCTCACTCTCTCTCAAAGGCCGCAGATATCCCCACAAAGTCTCTCTCTCAACGATTTCTGACGCCGCACTCAATCCCTCTCTCAAATCACAGACACATTCACTCAGTCTCTCTCTCTCTCTCAAGGATCACTGATGCCCTTACTCAGTCCCTCTCTCAAGGACCGCACCCTCTCCTACTCAGTCCCCCCCCCCCTTTCTTAAGGACCACCAACGCCTTCACTCTCTCCCAAGGACCACAGACGTCCCCAGCCAGTCTCTCTCTCAACAAATTCTGACAACCCCACTCAATTCCTCTCAAGAACCACAGACACACTCACTCAGTTTCTCTCTCTCTCCCTCTCTTGCAAGGACCACCGACATTCTTACTCAGTTCCTTTTTCAAGGACCGCACCCTCTCCTACTCAGTTTCTCTTCCCCTCTCTCTCCCTCTAGGATTGCAGCCGCCCTCTCCTGGCCCGCAGTCACTCTCAGTCTCTCTCCCTCAAGAACCAGACGCTCTCACCCAGGTTCTCCCTCTCTCTTTCTTTCAAGGCCCACGTTCGCTCACTCAGTTTCCTTCTCACCAACCGCATACCGTCTCCCACAGTTTCTACCTCAAGGTTCGAAGACGTTCTCACTCAGGCTCTCTCACTAATCGCAGATGCTCTCCCTCAGTTTCTACCTCAAAGTACACAGACACTCTCACTCAGGCTCTCTCGCAAGGATTACAGCCCCTTTCTTCATTGCCTTCCAGGATCGCAGCCCCTTTTCTAAATGACTGCACTCATTTACCTCGAGCCTATGTCTCCCATTCATCCTTACCCCCATTCATCCCAACTCCCTCCCCTATTCATCCCAACTCCCTTCCCTATTCATCCCAACCCCCATTCATCCCAACCCCCTTTCCTATTCATCCCAACCCTCTTCACTCATCCCAACCCCCTCGCCTATTCATCCCAAACGCCTCCATCACTCATCCCATCCCTCTTCATTCATACCAACCCTTCCCCTATTCATCCCAACCCCACCTCCACTCATCCCAACCCCATCCCCTATTCATTCCAACCCTCTTCCCTATTCATCCCAACTCCCACCCTCACTCATCCCATCCTCCATCACTCATCCTGTTCACCCCCACCTCTCCCTCATCCATCCCAACCCCTCACATCTTGTGGCTCCACCAGCTCCATTGCCTCCTGCACCAGGAGCTACTGCAATGTCTCTGTCTTTCAGATTGCACAACAAATGAGGTTAAGCATCCGTCGCTCCTGAAGTTTACACCCCGATCCTGCTTCAGCAAGTCTACAGGCTCATGATCCCATGCAAGCCCTACACCTACCATCCCAAAGCCCACCAAGAATATCAAGCTCCCGCTTCAGCTCCATCAGTTGACCACCCAGCATGACCAAGCTTCTTCCTTTCACCCACACTCCAAGGTGCCATACCGACAGTTAAATCTATACCAATCCCAGCTAACAGCTACTCTCGCTAACCACTTACCCATAGTAAACTAATTTCTGGACAATACCTCTTCTCCAGTGCCAGCCAGAAGAGGATGGGCTCCCCATACTGAGCCTCGGTTCCTCTCAAGGTTTCTTCCTCCATCCGAGGGAGTTTTTCCTTGCCTCTGTCGCCTCAGGCTTGCTCAATGGGGGTTAAGACACTGTCATCTCTATGTCCTTCCTGGGATAATCACATTACAGAAGCTTCACAATGTAACTCCTCTTCCTCCCATCACCAAATCCAGTCCCCCATCTCCTCAACATCCCTTTATCAGCCCATTTCGCTACATGGATGGCGTTACCTAACACATGGACCTCTTGCAGAAATCGAGTTTCATATCTCCTTCAACTTCAGAAATGCATCCCTTTCCGATCTGCCAAAATCACCCTCTCGAGTCAGGCAAGCCCTAAACCCGTGGGAGCCATATCCCATCATCTTTCTGCTATTGGGGGGCAGTTATCCTAACACACTGATAATTGATGAATCATTCACATGTCACAAGAACACCCCACATCCATGACCCTTTTTCCGCTACCACACCAACTCGAGTTTCTGCTTTCACCATTCTATTCTATGAGTCAAACCTTCTGTGATAAACTTCCTCAAGAAGGTCCTTCAGTGGATCCCTTCACGCCTCCTCTAAAGACTTCCAGATCACACTTCTAAACTGTAACCTCACCAGGAGCTCCTCCTAGACACACTACAGCTACATCCAGACAAAGACCTCAGGGACCTCAGTTGTCAGTGGTGGCTCAGTGGTTAAGGCTTTTGGGCTGCAGATTGGAATATTGGACCTCGGCATGACTTGCGCGATACAGCATGCACCAATTTTCATTCTCGCTAACCACTTACCCCTAGTAAACTAATTTCTGGACAATACCTCTTCTCCAGTGCCAGCCAGAAGAGGATGGGCTCCCCATTCTGAGCCTTGGTTCCTCTCAAGGTTTCTTCCTCCATCCGAGGGAGTTGGGATGAATAGGGAAGAGTTCTTGGGGGCTTGGTATTTTAGGCATTTTTGGACTGAGTTATTTTGATTATCCAAGAATCTTTACATTATATATAAAACATGGCTTAATTATGAAAAAAGTTATGATTTGTTCATTTTCCATACCTCAGGAACAAAAACAACAACCAAACATTCCTCTTTTGCTAAGTGGATGTGCATTGGAATACAGAGAGGCTATGTGATAACCTTTACTTTTGCTCCCCTTGCCATTAGTAATAATTTGCGCACTGGGATTGCTTTCCACTCATCTCGGTTGCATATTAATTCATTTTGCAGATTCGTTTGCCCCAAGTGACTTATGAGCTCAGTGCAACCATTTTAATTACTGCCAAAATGCTTCTCCTCTGAAAGTGATGTGAGTATGTGAGACCTGGTGACTGTGGTAAACACAGTTATTCTGACTGAGCACAGGTAGGACATGGTCTTAAAGGGCTTTACATAATGAACATGTCATAATGAGTTAAGTGAATTGCTCTATTGTGTCTGTTAATCATGCATAGATGGTGGCAGTACTCCCAGAACAGGGGTTAGCTATAACACACACACAGACCTCACCTCATTTTATAGTGAACTTAATTAGCCAATTGGCCTCTGTGTCTGATCACATTTAAATCACAGATATATGCCAGAATGAGAGCAAGCAAAGGAAAGAGGTTAAATCAACACTCGTTACTTCATTAAGCATACACTTGTAAGTCATTGCCGTGATGGTGGACATGGCATGCAGGCCACACTGCTAAAGTGTAATGGCATGTTAAGAACTAAAGCAGTTATGCCATGTGCAAAGAAGCATGATGGTAAGAGTTGTTTAAAATGAGTTCTGACACATTTAAGTACCAATTAGGATTATTTCAGTATTGTTTCAGTATTGTTAATTTTTGATGCATTCCTTTTGAAGATACCATAAGCATAATGTTTTTCATCCTTAAGTGGTTTTGGAGATTTGTATTTGTATTTGTTTTGATTCCAGCATAGTGGTTTATCTAGGGTAACAAACTGGAGTTTATTGTATGTGTGTGTTGTCGGTTTATTAGCAATTATCCATGCATCATTGTGGAGATCCAAAGCAGTGATTAAAACACAGGCAGACAGAGTAATCAAAGGCAAATATATATTGTAAACAAAAAACACAGGCAAAGATAGAAGCTGGAAGATACTTTAACTAAGACTAGGAAACCTGGAGCTGAGCAGAACTGGGAGTAAGGATCTAGGAACTATATAAACTAGGAAAAACAGGGATGAGTACAAAAGAAAACAGCAACAGCCACTAAAAAGACCAATAAAAGGAGACAGGTGCTGACAATACTGGAGCTGGAGTAGTAGGAAGACAGGAGCTAAAATAACACACTATTCTTCGACTATACACTATGTACCCAACTATCTACCTTGATTTTTGTATAGTAGTAACATCTCAAATCAAAAACCTTTTGCACATTTTGCACAAAACAGAAATGACAAGTCACAGCGCAATACCCCACATCATTGAACTGCACCAAAGTAGCCTCCACAGGAACAGCCATAGATTTTAAAATCCAAATTGTTCGCCATAAACTTTTTGCTTCTAATTTGCACTACAATTGCATGACCACCAAGTGTAAAAAAATTAATAATATTAATAGTACACTGCATATCACTGAATGTGAACACAGTATGCACTAACAGTACATAAAGTACCTGATTTGAGATATAGCTTGGAAGTAAAACAATATAAATATATATATAATATGACTTCCAGGAATTGATCACCATTCTTTTTTCACAGGAAATCTTTTTTAATGTATAAAGGGTAGGTTGATACTGTTCATATAGTGATACAGTATATAGTATAATTGTCATTTTAAAACATGTTTAAAATGTTTTGATTTTAGCTTCACTGCTCAGAGAGTGAATATCTCCATGACTCCATCAGCACAAATTAGATGCACAAATTATTCATCCGTCATCTCCGCTTCAAATAAAAGTGCTCACTGAGGTCAGCGAGAGCTTAAAGTGCTCTTATTTATTTCAAAGGAAATATTTAACGTGGCTGAAGCGGCCTACGAGAGCACATCTCAAGCGGCCATCTTTGCTAAACTGTTCCTGGGGCCCACTCAGGCCGTAGGGGAAATGGAGAAAGTTCTGCCTCTGTCAATTAAGCGAGAAGTCTTCAGCATCCCACCCACTTTCTTGGGACCCTGCTGTGCTTTGATTGACATCTTGACAGATGTGTCACAGACTCTGTGCCATTAATATACACTCGATTAACTAATAGCACTAGAGCTGTAGTTCTCAGTCACAGTCCTGGAACCCAGTGTACGAGGTATACAACACACCTGAATCCACTAAAGGGCTTGAGAATTACCTGATTATTTTGTGTCATGCAGTACATAGATAGGATGAGAGCCACTTGACTTGAGAACCACTAGGCAGGTTTCCACTGGGATTTTACGTGAATTTTTTTTTTAGCTTCAAAAGTTGGCAGAACGATACAGCTGGACTGAGGAAATGAGAACCTTTCTTAGTCTAATTCTTGAAAATAATGTGACATCTATATTTGATGGGGAAACTACTGCACATTCAAAAAGGCAGTTTTTTAGGGTGGGGGAGTCTATAAAGGGGAAAAATAGAAACTTAATTTATGTATGTAAATTTCATGCTTATTTCACCAAAAATATATCTATAAAAAAAACATAGTTTTGTGATCAGATGATTCATTTCTGCACCATTGTGTTGTTAACTGTCGAGAAAACACGTTTACATTTTTTTTGGATATACTGTACATAAAAGTCTTGATAGAAATGTGTCAAGCATTTTTTTTGTGCGACAGCAGTTTTTTGCAAGACATTACATCAATACGTAAAACATTTTCATAAAAGCCAATTTGATGGAAACATTTTTTAAACCGATTTTCATTTTATGCCTTGAATTATGTGTATAAAGTTGGTCGAAACTTTCATTGAGGTTAGTCTTTGATTTGGTCTAAGCCTGGTACTGCGAGGAAGAAAAGTATTACTCTGAAACCATTTAGGCCTCTATTGCCTAATGTTTATCAAGAGGGCCATGATAGCGACTTTCCCCTGTTAGTGAGCAAGCTATCATAATTTTCATAGTTCATTATTGACTTGGGAACTATTTGATTGTGAATTGCATTCTACAATGCATGAAAAGCAGCAGGACACATCATGCTTGTTATGGCACGACAAAGCGCCTTTTGTCTGACATTGTTTTGTGCATCGTTAGTAGCACATACTATATTCTGGGCATAATATTAGCTTTAGAATTGATAATTGCATAACTGTTATTAATTATGAACAAAACAGAATACTCAAGGAAAAGAAGAAAAATAAGCAACACAAACAAGGAAGAGTTTACATCAAATGTAGTTGATTGTCCCCTGCATTTGCTTTTTTTGCACCAGAACTTTGAGGGTAACATAGCTAACAAGTAATAGAAGCTTGAAGCCTGTGCAAATATACGAGCATGTCTAAATCATCACAGATTGGCTCAAAAGACATGTTTGACTCAGTAATACCAAAATATGTGCTGAGGAGGAAAGTGATACTGGCTTCAAGGTGGCTGTTTTGTTTTTTAGTGTATCATACAGTGTCAGAAACAACAGAAAGAAGTCTAGTTCAGACCCTGAACAACTCAATGTGATTTGAGGCAAGTGTGTCATGATTTAGGGATGCAGTTTGCACAATGCTAACCTGGAAGCTTTATGTAGCTTACCACAACTGACCACAACTACAACTATTGCACATTTGCCTGCACAAATACAAAATGGTAGGCTAGTTTTTATTGTATCTAATTTAATTCAAAATAAGTGCACAGACAGAGCTGTGGATGGACTAAAGATGTGTAGCCACAGATCTGTCTCTGCCCCCATCCTCTATCAGCCTCTCTTGCTTTCATTCTCTCCCTGTCTCTGTTTCTCTTATTCTCATCCTCTCTCTGTGTCCAGCTGAATGCCCATGGCATGCCCGAGCTCGCCTTCTCATTGACTTCCACCAAACACTGGAGGCCTGGGCCAAAATAATTTGTATCTGCTCAATAAATCATTAAAGACTGTCATGCCGCGTCCTGCGCCCTCTCCACTCGACCTTTTCCCTCCCTTTCCCTCGGCTCTCAAAGGTCTTGTTAATGTTTCAAAACCGCACATAAGACGCAGCAGCCAGACGATTAATTTGAAAGATACCCACAGGGCACCTGCAGGATTTTTTTCTTCCCCGACTCCTTTTGCTTCTGTAGTGTTAACACCTAGTGCTTTCAGCGTGAGGGAGCAGGCAGAGGGTGTAGGGGAGGAGGGGGGAGCTGGGAGAGAACCATACAAAGTGTACCCTCCAGTTATATAGCTGAGCTCTTTTACCCCTAAACAGCCTTTTGATGTGTGCAATATGTCAAAGCAAAATGGGTTAAATGCTTTTAATGCAACAGTTTTTTTAATTGTTCTAGATAGCAAGAGAGCGTTGGAGTTAGAAACTCACAGAGTGAGACAAAATATTTTTTTAGCCATGTTCAAATCTTCCCTGTTTTTTAGTCATGTTTAATGATATGAAAGCATGAGAGGGCTTCAATGACCTCTTCCCATAATACCTGGCCTAACGTCATTGACCCATAATTTTATTTGAAAAGTAAAAGTCCATCAACTTGTATGTTCCACTGCAAGTCAGTCAAAAGTAGAATGCAGGCTGTGAAAAGGCATGGCCACTGAGAAATTGTAGGTCCTCGTTATGATGTGCTTGCTGACTCGTGCAAAAGTGTTTTGACGAGTCAATTTAAGATGCACAAAAGCTAATGAACTGCAAAAGAAGATGCTTTTTATGCATTAAATGCCTCCTGGAAACTGTCAATATCCTTAAAGTGTAATGATTTCTTATCAGTGCTTGAATGAACCGTAAAAGCACCTTTAGAGACTATTGACATTTACACAGTCATGAGCAGGAGAACTCCTGCCTCCATATTGCAGCTGACAACTGCTTATTCCAAAATGAAAAAAAAAAAAAAAAACAGAAAAACATGGCCTGAGTGCTGAGTGAATAAAAACTGTGTGCATTCATTCTGGATAAATAGTTAACGCCCGGCACAATAAATAATGGATTATTACTCATTAATAATTTGATCAAAAATATCCCACAGAAGTTTTTTGCATCATTGTACATCATTTTATGTGTGTATCAGATAAACCCTCATTTATTTTCAAATACCCTATCATGTCTGTGTTTTGTAAATTTGCATACTTGTGCTTCACTTATCTCTTTTTACAATTACAGTTTTAATATTTGATGCACAGCACTAAATTACATTTTGTTTCTTTGTAAAGAGGCACACAAGCAGTTTTATTCATGTCCGCAGAATATGGTAGAGTCATTAATGATTTAAAGACAAGTACATATTGAACCCTGGGTCTAATTTGTCTTGTGGTCGCTAAGACAAAAAAAACTCTCTGTTTGTGGTTGCAGCATGGTTTCACTGCTTCACCTGTGGTATCTATGGGTAGCTTGGGTTTACCTAATAAGCGGAATCTTGTGGAGTTGCCCATAAGCAAGGCATTTAAAGTGGCTTCACGAGAATTCAACCACATGAAGCAATAACGAGTCAAAAGTGCTTGAACCGCCTACCACATTTGCTACTGTGGCAAGTGTTCAGCGCTAGTCTTCTTAGGCATTAACAAGGAAAGGATAGGATACCAGAAGACGAACACTGTGTAACTGTAAGTGGCTCATTAAGATCATTTGGGCTCTCCAGCATTGCAGGAGACAAGCCTTGTCAGAGCTGAACATCATACTGAGGGCTACCTGTTCTTTAACTCCACACAAAAGGAGAGAGATATTGTATATTGTCGAGTTTTGCCATAACTACTTCACTCCGGATGAGCTTACGAGATGATGGTGATGGTCAGTACGAGCCATTGCCCATTAAACTGTTCAGACCCCCGCTAGCAGCAGGTAGAGGTGAACTTTTCAATGAAATGATGCTTTTTGACATCTGCCCAAACAGTGCTTAGCCAAACACCAGGAAGGCTGTTTGTGAGAATCTATCACAGTCGAGGGCGCTGTTTGTGGCAATTGGTGCACATCCTCAGTTAAGACGTGTGGGGTTTGGGGGAGTAGGGGGGGGGGTTGGAGAGCTGTATAGAGAAGTGGGTTATTGAAGGGCTTCTCACAGTGTTAGTTATGCTCAGCCAACTGACTGGAAATCAAATATTGCAATGTTCTCTCCTGCCCCTCAGAACGCTGGTTCGGTCAGCACACAGCAAGAGGCCTGGCGTGGGCAGATCACTGCTTCTCACATCAGTTAGACTCCATTTCTACTGAGAGAAGGTGGATACACGTCTTTCCTTCCACAAGGTTTAGCTCTAAGTGTGGATCAGCATGTTGGGTCTCCACCGCATGGGTATGAAGGCTGCTTCAGCCACAAGTGATATGCTCTTATTGTTTCAGGCGATGAAAAATAGAAGATATAATGGGAAAAAGATGGGAAGGTATCATTAATAAGCATACACAGTTCATCCCTATGGCTATTACTTAATTAATCCAAATGTTAACCAGCAGTTATTTTCTTACTAGATTCATATTTACTGCTGTAAAAGTTAGATTGGATTTGAAGAGCTCACATAGCAAAAATGTTTTTAAAAAATTACAGCAAAGCATTCACATCAGTTGGATTAAAGCTATAGTCCTAAATTTGCTTCCATCATACTCTTTCTTTTTCCCCCCTAAAACATAATATGGACAGCGTTTGGGGGTGTCACAAAATGCCTGAATTTGACACCTAAAATTGTGTTCACAGGCATTTCAGGAAAAATCCGCGTAGTTAACAGCAAGTATAAACTCGGCCTAACAGGACAAAACTAAACCAGACTACACCAGTAGGGGTGCTTAAGTGTACAAACATTATCGAAAATAATATGACTTATAGAACAAAGCAACATATATGTTGATTCCCCCCCCCCTCTAAGCCGATGTAATTTAGGTGGGATTTTGTATCATACTCACGAGCGACTTATTGTCTAGAAAACATGTTAAATGTAAGGTCACATGAAAAACAAGCATGCACGCTGTCACGGTGGGGGTGCGTGGACGTGTGGACACATGCGCGAAGCCGCGGCGACCGCCACGCTATGTCCGCGCACAGCCGCGCGCGTGACACATGCTAATTCATGCTCGAACATTGTTTTGTTGTGATATAGAGACATATCGACCTGTGCGTTGCTTCACCATACTGCCCCCGCCGTTTACGCAGGTATTGCACCACACGTATATGAGAGAGTGATAAGAAAGAGAGAGAAAGTGATAAGAAAGAGTGTATCCTAGGTTGTCCTCCTGCGCTTCCTCATTGCTTCAAACTGCCACATTAGACCAATTAGTGACTTTAGAGAGAAGGCCACACACTCCTCTTTTTTATTTATCCTGTTAATGAATTCTCATCATCTCCATAATCTTTCTCTAAGGGAACCACGCTAAAGACCAAACTCTGTGCACAGTGAATAGGGTTGGATGGATCACAAAACATGTTAACAAAGATGTCTGGCTTGCAGTCTCTGAATTTCTCACTGCTTTTATCACACAATATGATTTGTCTTTATTTTTGCCACTAGAATTTTAAGTTTGCATCAACTACTGTTCTGCTGAATATTCTGAAGAAGCACCTGCCAAGCAAACAGTCATAGGGGGACGGGAACACTTGCTACAGCATTATCTCTTTCAAGAATCTGTTTCCATCACCCTTAATTGCATCTCTTGATCCACACCAGCCAGCTTTTACACCTCAAACAATAATATTTTAGTTTCTTTTTCTGCCATCTTTATTCAGGTTTTTATGTGCTGCTTTTAAAATATGGATATAAAAAGCTGGATGGAACCATCTTTGACCTCTTTTGTTTATTTCTTTTCTCTTTAGGCCACAGTGACTCAAACTCCCATCATGCAGTTGGCATGTTTTCGTTGGATATGGAGAAAATTATCAGTTTAAAGTTTGAGTTCTGGCAATGCAGCAAAAAACACATGGCCTTGGATTAAATCACTGCTATCTGTCTGAGTGCTGCGTGAGCGGATGCAAGTGCGGGCTCGGGGCTCGGAGGCAGGATTCGGACAGAGTCAGGGGGTTTGGCAAGCTCGTAGTCGGGGGACAGGCGTTAGGTCGAGCGATGTGCAAACAGGCTTTCAGGGGCAAGGGCAGGTTCGGGAATCCAAGGTTGGCAACGGGAAACGATTGGTATGTCGATATACATCGGATCAATACTGAGCAATGTGTGTGTGTTGGCGTGGGGTAGATATAGTGGTGGAGTAAGTGCACTCAGGTGTGTGTGTTCCCACGCTGATGGGATTGGGGACAGGTGAATGTGATCAGAAGCTGGGCGATCTTGAACGCGGAACTTGAGCCAGCCAACTTGCCGCGTGATGCAGGGGTTTGCGGGGCATTCTGGGACATGTGGTCCCGGGAGGCCGGTGGGTGTGTGACACTATCCAGTACTAGTCAGAAGGACTTCTTTAGTCTTACTATTTTTCCACATTTTAGAATAATAGTGAATACTTTAAACTCATGAAATAATATATATATGGAATTATGCATTGACTATAGCACACTCTTGGCATTTTCTCAACAGCTTTATGGGAGATGTGTGAAGAAATAATGAGTCATAGTCTCTAACTGTACATCTACAAGGTTGACCAACAAGATCAATGTGTCTAATAAAGTAGCCAGTAAGAATACACAGTGTATAAAATAACACTCACTGTGCCTGAAACACTTGTACTAGCACAACACACACTAAGATGCCACTAATATGTCAAGGTCACAGCTGTGCTGAAAATGGTCCACCACCCAAATAATATCTGGTCAGTGGTGGTCCTACAGTGGTCCCTTTCCATGGATGTACAGGTTGGAGGGGGGCTGACAATTTGTACATAGCAGCAGATAGATTACGGTCAGTAATTGTATTTGTAACTGCAATAATTGTAAAGCGAACATCACATTGAACACTCTCTCTGCCAATTACGATAATTTCAACACTATGATGCTTTTGCGAAACCGGCCCAGGTTATTAAAATATTCTTAGGCTGCGTGTATTCGAAGTTACTGTAGAAAGGAAGGCAACTGGCATAAGCCCACACTAGAAGAATCTCACGAATGCACATATGTTTTCATTTACAAAATGCGTATATATGAAGTAAAAGACCTGAAACACACCCTGCACAAGCTACAATAGATTCAACAACTTGTTTATACTGATATTGGAAACATTCACTCGATCAGAGTAGCATCGGTTCACCATCCAAGACCGGCGCCGCGGACTCAGGGGGCCCCCTTCTCCCCCCCTGTCTCCATCTCCCCCCCCCCCCTCTGCTGCTCTCTCCCCACAGGTGAGACCGTTCCCGAACACCGGTGCTGTGGCAAGACCCGGGCAGGTGTGTTGGCGTTGCGGGGAGCCCGGGCACTTCCAGGCCTAGTACCCCCATATGGAGGTGGGGGCCCTGGTCCGGATCCCCGAAGTGCCACAGACCTCCCTTGATCAGGCAGGGACGTACCGGATACCAGTGAGTATTCAGGGGGGTACACACCAGGCTTTGGTGGATTCCGGTTGTAGTCAAACCTCGATCCACCAACGCCTGGTTCAAGGCGAGGCATTGGATCACGCGCATAGAGTACGGGTAAGGTG
>JAOUQW010000015.1:13726234-13740240 GCA_028565825.1 Olivaichthys viedmensis
AAGATACACACTAAAGGTACAAAAGATGTTCCCTTGAGGGTACCACCCCAGTGACAAGAAAAGGTACAGTTCCATACTTTTTTTTCTGAGAGTGTAGGATGTTAAGAAAAGCAGTTAAAACCAATAAAAATGCTGCCACTCTTGATGGTCATGATAGTCACAATTAGTCATAAATGTGTCAAAAAGTTATTTGCTGGATATAAACAACATATGTGGTGGTTATTGATATTCTGTGTCATTGAACCTATTAGAGCCGATAAAATATAGCTTTGTGGATTCATTATTTTATAAACAAAAGTCAACTAATGTCAGTGAAATACAGTTTATCTGGGCTATTTCAGAAATATGATGGTGTTATGTACTCTGTAAAATGTTGAGAAGGTTGCTGATGTACTCGTAATGAGTCGATAAATCATTGACATTCAAATTAGAGATGCGAGAGCTCATCTGAAATGCATGCATTGAACAGACTAATATTTTGGCACTGAGGCTAGCAGACCCCAATCAAATTCTATCATTATGTCAGAGATTTTCTTAAATAGCTGGAGTGTCTCACATCCCGTACCCTTCTCACCTGCATGATAAATGCTGTGCAGTTTATGGTGGTTTAGCTTTGCCTAGTCTTGTTTAACACTTTTATTTCACAAAAAACAGGTCAAAATGAGCTGAACATAATCTCTGTAATATAAATCTAATTTTTGGGAAGAAAAAGGAGCTGACAGTGATACAAGTTTTCACCAAATACCCAGAAACAAGTGCAACAGAGTAAAGGAATAAGTGCTAGTACTCAGAGGTGCTACAGCGGTCACAAACACTAGGCAAAAAAGGCTATAAACGGCAGCAATAGTAGTAATACACAATAATAAGAGGTAATGTTTTTGTTAGTAAGGCATAAATGTCTAAGTTTAGTGCATTGTAGGCTCATACATGGATGCTGTGTACTGTACTGGATAGGTATGTGTGTGTATGTGGTGGTGCTTGTAGACAAGACTGTAATATGTTAAAAAGCCTTTCATATTGTAAGACATCTATATTAATTTTGTTGGTGTTCATGTGTGTGTTTGTCTGTGTTTATGTTTGCATTCACCCCAGAGATTTGTGTCTTGCTTTACTTTGAAAATAACAGAATCAATTTCTGTTCTACCCCAATTCAAGCCTCCGCAATTCTGCCCATTTTTTTTCCATTACCTAAACGATCATTGAGTGCTTGCAACTTATTCCATACGACTAGATTACAGCTCGTTTGTAAATAGGTGCATGATGGGTTCAGGCCTTTTCTCTTCCTTTGTTCTTGCTCTTGAAGAAATGATCTGTAATTGTAGTCACTCTGGTTGATTTCTTAGCTTTGACCTTTACAGCGCAATAATATATAAATTGATGGAGGGAGAATTGCCTGCCCAAACTCTCCCTTGTGCCAGCGCTTCAATCTCGATGCAGTTGGGACTTGGTTTGCGAAGACTATTTTGATATTGTTTTGCTGCATGCAATTAGACCTCCATCTCCAGGGTCTTTTCGCTTACGTGAAATTATAAATCCGTTCACAGGACCTCTTGCTCAGAATTTGAAATTAATGCAAAATTGATTAAATTCACTGGCAAAAATTACCCTTTATGCTTTGATCTTCAGTATCAGAGAAAAAAGAAAAGAATATTGCCCAAAGCTCAGTAAGCTGACTGCAAAGTGCAGTAGACAGAAAAAAGTACAAAACAAAGGGTGTGTGAATGCTATAAGTGGCTAAAAAATAACCTTTCAAAACAAAACTAATAACTGCTTACTTTTCATGTCCTTCACCCCAGTTCAACTTCCTTTTACTCTGTCCAAGACAAATCTGTTCATAAAAGTGCACTGCAAAGCAAAAACACATTGTCCTGTAAGTCGCAGTATAGCATTTCCCCTGTGTGTGTGTGTGTGTGTATTGGTGTGTGAATGTGGAAGTGGATTTCTTTTTATTGATATTCGTAGAGGCTTGTGGATTTGCTTTAGTGCCAGGCACTTTGTGTACCAATTTAGGTTCTTTCTCCTCTAAATGAACGTGAAGAATAATTTTTAAAAATCCCATTTATATTACAGAGAGGATATTCAGGTTAGGGATGCACAATATGCATAAAAATAGCATATTGTGATTACATTGCTACAAATCACGATACTCCTTGCAATATATTAAAACAAACTGTCGAACCTGATGTGTTAAAGATTGGCCTGCAAGATTATTTTTTTTCCCACAATTTAAAGAAACACCCACAGAAAGCTCACAGAATACAATAAAGAAAATTGTGACTTGTTAGAGGGCTTCTGCGATATCAGTACTGCAAAGGTCAATATTGTGATAATGATTAACCAATGATATATTGTGCAGCCCTAGTTTGGATAATTTTGACTTCAGCTAAATTGTAAATAACTGGTTTGTAAATCTGAAACTAAAAGATGCCCTGGGTCAATGGGTGCATCCATTGCTAAGTAGTGAACAGAACAGGAAGGTTAACCATACGTTGAGGAATACGGGCCATACTTCACCTCTCCTTTGCACTCCCGTTATTTGCAGGGGTATCAAAATGCCTGCACACAGCAGGCGCACACACACACACACACACATACACACACACACTCACACTCCACCTTTACTCGTACTGAACAAACACAGAGCGACGAAAATAAACAAGCACAATATTTTCCGCTTCTCTGTCAGATCTGCATCCAGCAATAGGGGAGATGTTAAGTGCAGTGAGCATGTCAGTGCATCTGATGCTGTAAGGTGTGGGTTTCTCAAAAAAACTAAATAACCATATAGCAACATTAGCCGGGTCGAGAATAATAGATAAAAGTCTTCAAGATATACTGTATTTTTTTTACTATAAGTGACACTGCAGTATAAGACACATATACATTCTGTCTATTTCGTGAAAAAATAAGTATATACATCCCTTTATTATATGTCACCAGGCATATTAATGTACCAGGCATTTTTGCATATAGGAGTGCCACAGCGTAGCATCGTGGCTGTTGGCGTATACACAGCATTTCACAGAGCTGTGCGACTCTCCCCCCTCCTGTGAATTTAAGTTCCAATTTGGCTACAGTTTGGAGATTTCTTCTTGCCATGATAACTGTGTTAAGTGGGATAATTGTTGAGGTGCAATATTTCACTTCATGTATCAGTTCATTTTATGTTTGCAATGGAATGTTATAAAAATTAAAAATAAGCAGGCGACAACATTAGGCTAATGCAACCATTATGTAATCTACATCGCTTATAAAGCCCTATTCACACCAAAAGCTCTTCTGAAGGGTTTTTTTTTGCCGTGTGTCTCACAGAACAGCTACGCTTCCATTTTAACTAATGCTTCAATCCACACCAGCTCTGTGAGAGGCGCAACTTACGTGCAGAAAAATGCAACTCCATCTAACATGCTGTTTCTATTTGTTTTTCACTCGTGCACTTAAGTGAAAAGTAAACTATAAAAATCTATTCAAATCACACACTACTACTTCAAATCAAAATGCAAAAATTTAAATCTACAACATGTTATAAGTGTGCAGCCTGTAGTTTCAGAGAAAAGTGTTTGTATGGTAATTATACTTTACATTGCGTTACATTTATACATTACACCCACCCAAATAAACACAAATATGCTGTTTGTTCACTCTCCCACTTTCTCATGTCACATTTTAAAGTGAACTGTTTTGTAGTTACAGCTGGCCCAACTTTGACTGTTCCCAATTGTCTCCATTGACACTGTTATACATATGGACAAGTTTTCTTGGTAAAAAAGAAAGCACACTGTTTCACCGGTGTACAGAACACAGGCAGTATGGATTGCATGGAAGGTCGCTTACCCTATGCTTATGCTACATAGATGTGTCACTTACGAGTTACGTCTAGAATGATATCTAGGTAAGACACAAGAACACATAAAATGTGTTTAATAGTCAGGAAAATACTGTATTTTGCTTTATGCATTTAAATAGTTTAAGCCGCTTTAATTTACTGTGTGTGGATGTATTATGGTGTTTGTCTCATTATACTTAATTGGTCAAGATGTTTCTTTTAAATCTTATGTGAAGATAGAGTCAATGCACATGTACTGAAAAACTCCAATAGCTGTTGGCAAATTCTATCCAGTTTTCCTCATGGACTACGACACATACACACATTTAACAACTTATACTGGAACAAGTAAATAAAAACAATCTACGGATTATCTCTTTGTTTCTTGTTAAAGTCTCTTGGAAAACTCCAGAAGGACAAAGTCAAGGTAAGCTTTACTTCTTTTCTTTTTTTCCTTTTTAAAGCTTTACTTCTTTTCTTTTTAAATTCTTAACCAAGAGGAGCTGTAAGTCTTCATAATGAGGAATTTGGTTACACTTACAGAATATTACAGCACTTTAAAATGGCTTTTTAAAGCGGAAAAGATTGTAATCATGTCACAGAATGCTAATCATTTTATATGTGGCAGAGAAAGACTGGCCAAAACTCTGGGCAGAGGCTTAGAGGCCCAAACTCTTCCTGTGTGGACACTGGTTGTTAGGGTTTTTTTTCTCTGACCAAGCAGCAGAAAATCAAGTTATTAGCAACAACCCAATTATTTCCCCCTTCTGACTCCCAACTCAAGTCCAAGGTCAGACTCATGGATTAGCGAGGTTTTACGGACAGGGCAAAAAAAGAAGAGGAAGCAACAATGTCGAATCCCTTTAGCTGCCCAAGGCCTTCTGGGACTGAAGTTTGAAGGCGACATAATCACTGAAAACAAGCAGGGAGGTGAAAGGGAATGAAAAAGGTAGCACGAGAGAAAGAGACAAGTGTGATGTCTGAACTATGCATGGCTGTAATCTGAGGTCATAGAGTAACTCATAGCTGTCAGTGAGAACCAGCTGCTGGAAAAGCTGTATGTATGTTATGGACATCATTAATTGTGCTCAAGGGTAACACTTTATTTGTTAATCATTGCAACTGGCAGTGTGTGTGTATATTTGTGTGTGTGTGTGTGTGAAGGTGACCTCTGCCTCAGATTGTACCAGATCTTGACCTTTCACACACTGAATGATCTCCAGACTAATATTGACCCTAGTACACTGGTCACTTTTGTTCATGATCATTATTGACATGCAGTCAGGTTCAAAAGTTTGAGTCCACTACCAATACCTGTTTTTATTTCAGTTATTAACCACAAATATGACATTTTACTCAGCGAAATGCATTTATTTAACATTCTGAGAAATACTATCTAAATACTAAAAAAATATCGAGATATCCTGTTAACTCACCATTTGCTTTGTTCCATTGACCCAATTAATACACTTCTTTATGCATTATGAAAAACATAATTTGACAAGATTGTATTAGCCTTTTATAACTAATGATAGAAAAACAGCTCTTGGTAATTATATCAGACCTTCGGACTTTACTGCATTGTATTGAGTTGAATTGGTAGTTGTCTCCTTAGTTGAAGACATTGTCAATAATACTGAATTAACATCTTTAGCTAAATTTTACAGTGATGTAAACTTGGAACTAAAATATGAGAAATACTTCATGCAAAAATTAAATTTACACCTTTACCCCGTTACTGTAGTTTAGCCGATCAGCCAAGACATGCATTGCATCAGGAGTTTGCTTATTTAGTTTTGTACTGGAGCTACAAGGCTAGTGTTGCCGAACTTTTGCTTTAAGTTTCTTAAAATTTTCCACAAAATAGAATCCTTTCTTATTCAACAGGAACCCCCGAAACCTGTGTGAACACGAGTCAACGCTCAGACGTTCCTCCACTGTGAAATCTCACAAGCTTTATCAAACTAAGAGGAGTCGACAGCCACCAAACATGATCTATTCTGATTTCTCCCCTTATGAATTGGTAAGAAGCAGATGAAGTCATAATTAACCTGAAAGTATGTCGTTCTGTATGGCACATGTTAGATTAGATCTAACACTCATTCTCCATATCATCCCTGTGAGGAGAGCTGTTGCAACCCAGCCCATGCTAACCTGAGCTATCTCTTCCTTTATTGCCTAATTAACCTGATAATAACCACGTCCTTACGGCTGTGCTGCATTAATTATCCAATGTCACGCTTGACAGCAGATTAGCAAAACGTCAGTCAGCATCTTAGCGCAGCACATCTCTGTGTTTTTTGTGCTTCCAGGTTTGATGTGCACTAGTTGTTGTATTCCTTTGATTTGTTTTGAGATTGAGTAGCATCATAGCTCATGGAAACTGGAAATTTGCAGTTTTAGTGAGCACCTTTTTATTTTCTAAACAAAAGTGGTTGTAGGGTGGGTTGCACCAGCAGTTATTAAATTATACATAGTTTAGAGCTAATCAAGGATTTGCTGATCTAAATTTAAGTCTGGCTGCAACACTTAATTTTAAACATGTCTTAACAAATCACCAATTAAAACCCCTGACCTGGGATTCATTCTGATTGTCCACAATGATGGATTCGCCAGTCTAAATTAGTAAACAGCCACAATGTTACTCTTGAGATCAGTCTGTATTTATACTATTTTCTTCCCTTTTGAGTGAAAAGTAGCATAAAAAACGTTTCTTTGAAGAACTATTTAGTAATCCACAATTTATCTATATATACAGTAAGCTGCCATTTCGGAAACTGAAACCACCTCAGCTGCAAGTTTAAAATTAGTCCCTAACTAAAATTTAAGTCTGAGTTTAAAGTAATGGAGCAACAGGATTAAATTTAAGTTTACTGTAAAACTAAAACCAGTAATAAATAATGGCTTGAATGCAATCCTGATTTTTTTAAACAAGGCTTGGTTTGGTGCTACAGGATTAATAGATACACTTTGATTTATTCCAGGTTAAAGCTTAATCTTTGTTGATACAACCCTGTCATAGAGTTATTTAATGAAAGGTTTTTAGGAAACAGGACACATTAGATTGAGTTACTCTTAATCTTACACTAAATGTTCTAAACTCTTGTGTCGGAAGGACAAAACATCCATCACTTACAATCTGTCCATCACTTTTTCCCCTTTACTGAAGTGAGGGACTGAGTGCGAGAGTGAATTTTCCTGCACTTTTTACATGTGTGTGTTCATGCAGGAGAAATGCTGTCATGTGCATTAATAATTAGCCACAGTTTAATCTCTGACTCAAGCAGCAGCCATCAGTGTTGAGCTGTTTCGGTTTCACTTCATGCTCTGTTTGTTCTTATGCCCAGTTTACTTTGAATAACTTTGTTACAGACTCCGAATAGCAAAACTTTTACTTGTTCTTGTTGCTGATACAGCATGATAAGTATTAATAATATAGCTATTATTTACTGTAAGTGAAAGATATGAGAATAATAATCAAACTCTATGCGATTCCAGTAATCTGTTTATAACTGTATTTAAACACAGTATTGAGTCGTGTTCCCATAATCACACTGTCACAGAAGCTACATACTTGTAGTGCAAGTAATGTGTTCACACTGGGAAATTCAGTGATCTGTAGTGTACTATTGATACCCAGATGATGTACCAGAACTGCTGAATAATGATGTGTGGAACACCAAACACTTTTTGCACTCAGCAGTCAAAGCCTGATCTATGTAGAGGAAGAGAAGAAGCCATCAGAGTTCAGCAAAATGTTTAGGGCGAACATTTTGGATGTTAAAACTGGCAGTTGATCCTCTAAAAGCTTTTTTCGTGATTGAGCGATGTGAGGTACAGCTCAGTAATTTGTTATTTCCATTTAGTACAAGCCGTCAATGTTTGATTTGAGACGCTACTACTCTACAAAAATACAGGTACTACAAAGCGTATGGTCAGAGAATGTAGTGTATAGTGCAACACTACATTAGAGACATAGCCTGAACCTTCCTTTTTCAAGTACATGTAATGTTTCATTACATGTGTGCAGCTCCTGTAGGTGTGAAATGAGACTTTATATTCCATTAAGCAGATTCCCTGCCTTCTCCCCTCCGAGCATCTAAATAAGCAATCCAGACAAATACCAAAATCTGAATCATCTTTTTGCAGTGCTGGAATAGGAACGGCTCAGATAAGTAAATTATACCAGACTCTGTTTTGTTCTGTGTAATAGGAATGCATTCGGCCAGAAAAAGCCAGAATATAAATAAAATGGCAGAGTAGGCAGGCCACTTTCAGGATCACCTTGTATAAAAACCAAATTCAGTTTGGCTGCTTATTAATTCATAAGCCATTAGTAACATATTTCAGCTACAAAAAGGCCTCTGACACAAAGGCCAAAAAAGTAGGGCGCACTCAGGAGAGGCATATGGATATAACATTTTAACATGCTCAATTGAAACAGAGACACAGGGAAAAGGCTCAGAACACCAGCCTGAAGGATGCAAATGGGCCACTGGGTTTCTGCAACGGTAGCTACCTGTTCAAATAATAATATGGTCATCCAGGAAATGTAAGCTATGCCATTAGAGCGAACACAGTCAGATACACATTATCCCTCACTGTTTAAACAAGTGTGCTTCCAAGCGCATGCACATAAAGGGCCTGCATGCTCCCTGCCTTTCATAAACACATAATAATAACTTGCTAATGGTAGTATGTATCAATACAGCTCTTTCACTGAGTGCGTACATATACAGCAATTTGATAAACACATTTACATGCACTTGAGTAATGTGATAATGGGAAAACTCTGGGTCTACATGAGTCAATAATTAGATTTTTTCTAAATACATGACATAATGCGCAGTAATACGAGTCATATTGCAACTAAATAAACCTACCGAAGAGCTAGGACATGTCCTAAAATAAAACTTAATTTAATTTTTTTTAAACATGTGGTCACATTACTGGAAAATATTTATTTGGGAATTTATAATGGCTGAAAATTGGACATGACGAACTGAATAATCTAGTACCTTCTGAAATCAGGAGGTACAATAAAATACTCTGACTGGTTCCTACAGGCAGTGGTTTGTTTGTGAGAATTGTTAATACAAATAATTTTACAGCAATCTTCACAGCAATTATTTCAATGCCACTATGGAACTGGTCTCAGATGGTATAGCTAGGGTCTCTCAGGTATGGCTAGGGTACCTGTTTATGAGAGTTTAGGGTAAGGGAAGAAGCTGTAGAGGTAATGTTTATTCCATTGTCTTTTGGGCTCTAATGCTTGCCGATCGCTGCTGGACAAGAGAGTGTGGGGTTGGCCATGATTTTCCCTGCATTCCTCCTCATCCAAGATGAGTACGCGGGGTATGAGCAAGCAGCCAGTGATTTTCTCTGCATATTGTACAATGCGTTTGCACAATTTCTGCCTAGAGTGTGAATCCACTATTTTTGTGGATTCTGCCTTTAATTCATTAAACCAGCTTGTGTTTAGAGTTTGCCCAAAGTCCTTACAGATTTATAGCTCAAAATTACTTTTCTTAAAGCTTTTCATGCTGCATAGGTCTCAGTACTACATAGGCCTCCGTTTGAAAGGCTTTGGCCTGCAGTGGCAGCGTATGTCCAGCTGGGGCAGTGTTTCCACAGAGGAGCAGGTGTTAAGAGCATCTCATTTCCCCACATAAACACCTCTCACCATCCCTGTCCATGAATTATTAGCACCGACACCAGTCTCCTATTTATTTTTTAAATAGAGCGAGCAGGCCGCACCATCTGAAAGTCAGGGAGCTGCAGAGCGAGCGAATGTGTGTGTGTGTGTGTGTGTGCGCGTGTACTGCACATCGACACAGGAGTCATGAATAAGTCACATGGCCCCTGGACCTTCCTCTGAGGGTTTGGGGCTTCTGAGACGGGTCTCTTTCATCTGATTAGGCCTGCAGTGTCCTAGAGAATCACTACGCATTCAGATAGTGCACACAGCATATGTTCACGAACCAGAGAGAGAGAGAGAGAAAGAGAGAGAGAGAGAGAAAGAGTGTCACATAGTACTCATTGGTTTTCCACTCTTGTGGGATGGCACCATTCAGCAGGAGTGCGCTGCAGTACCTTTTCAATTAGAGGTGTGAGGTGAGCTCATCCTCAGTTCAAATAATGAGTGCAATTAAGCAATTAAGAAGCCTGCAGCTGCCTGTACCCTATTTAACTGCTTGCAAATGAGCAGACACTGGGGGATACAGAGCATTAGCGCCTCCTTCCTTCCTGTTTGTATAAGTAGATCAGGGGTCAAGATCATGAGTCGAGGAATCAGCATTCGAGCAATACACATCTTTTGTTTATCTTCCTACATGCTGATTTGGGGGGAAACGAATAAAAACACTTTACTGTCCACACTTGAGCATCGCATAGACTGCAGCGAAAAGCCACTGGACGGTACAGATGAGATGTTTGGCATTTGTCAGGTAAAAGAAGCTCCAAGCTAGCCTCACCTTCAGACATAACACGAGTTTTTAAACTATTGACTGAACAGGAGTTGCAGACTTCAAAAGGTCTCTATAACCTGTTTGCCGAGCCAAGCCGCTCCCTCTCCAGACCCAAGTCTTTTATTATTGATATGTTTTTTTTTCTCAAGTTCCTTTCTGACCCGATACATTAAATAAAACATTGTATGGTTCATGAATGATTATGAAAGAGCAGCTCATAAGTAGTAGGAGGTGTACACTCAGCACAATCGGTTCTGGTATATAATGTCAATGCCAGCCATGCCCCCCCAATGCCCTGCAGGCGTATTGGCGGAACTACCAATGGATGCTAAGCTTTTTCCGACAAAGCTCCGCAGATAAAGTATCTTCCTTTTATCCCTGCTGCAAATCAATTCTGGGCCTTAGAGCGAAATCCCATAAAATAACTTCAAACACCAGTACTTACTCCAAAAATTTGTATTATGGCTATATCGCTTTGAAGCCTAGTGACTGAAGTTTTGGACGAAAAATGATTTAAGTGTTATCTGCTAAGACGTCGGCGTGTCAGCGCTTCACCTCAGCGTTTTCTTTGACATATCAACCTCAACCGTTTTTCTTCCTTGCTTGTTCTCTCTCTGTATCACTTTCTGTCTCTCTTTCTCTCTCTCTAATGGGGGTTACCTTTTCATTGCTCCCAACCACCCAAGTTTGGTAAATACAAATTTTACTTATTAAATGAATGGGTGATATAAATGCAGAGGCAGATTAGAGCCGAGTCACATTGCACTGTAAGGCCTTCACTGCTGCTGAAGCATTAATTACTTACTGAAGCCTCCATCAGTCAAGAAGTACAGGACCCACCAAACACACAACCATCTCTTTATCACAAAACTCCAGCAGTAGCAGAGAAATGAGACTGAGGTAGTGTTACTCTAACATACAGAATGTGATTGTGTTCAGTTTTATAGAACATTTACATACCATTACAGTAGAAATAATGGAAACAATCTTAATTAAATTTAAACTTAGAATACAGTGGGTCATGCAAATCTTATCTCCTACAGTGCAGTAGTAGTTGAATGCACAACATATCAGTCTCACGATTGCAAACACAACAATTTGCACGACTCAATTTGTATTAAAAGTTACAAAGATTAAGGTTAGGGTTAGCAACGGGGTTAGCAAAAGTTCTTACGACTTTTGTATAAAATTGAAAGAATTCCAAACAATACAAGTTGTTCATGAGATCAAGTTTGAATGCAAGAAATAAATGTACTCTATCTAATATGCCACACGATGCCACAGCCATCTGTGTCCAAGAAAGTATAATTGGCCCTGCTCTCTGGGTGGGAGGGAATTCCTTCTTTCCTGTCGATCAGACCGATACAAGCCAATCGTGTGCGTCTGTGAGCTCATGTACACAGAAGAGGGCAGTTAGCGCTTTCCTCCAAGTGCGTTCAGCTGCCCTGTGGTGTTGCATGAGAAGAAGATGCGGTGGCAGAGTTGCACAAGTACATGTTAGCCCTTATCCTCCCTGGTTGGTAGCTGTTGTGCGATAGGGAATAACTAGCTAGTGGGTGGAAATTGGGGTAAATTATTATTATTTTTTAATGAAATACATTTGTAATTCGCCCAAGCCAACTCATATAAAAAGTAACAAACGTTAAGTTTAGGTTAAGCTTAGTGTGACAGGATGGGTTAGTGTTAGTAACTTTTCTTACGGCTTCCTTCATGAAATCCATTATTCTTGTCCATTCGAATTCCTACAAATTTTGCACGAGATCCAGTTGCTCTATCAAGACCTGTTCCAATGTTGATATTGTCAAAAAGAAATCATAACAACTATATCATGGAGAATAGCGTTTCTACAATGTGAACTCTATGATGTTGTTGATGAGATTTGTGTTGAGGATGAGGACATTAGTTCATCAGCCTGTAATTACTGCAGCGTAACCTCTGTCCCCTCTGTAATCTCAGCGTCATGGTCCTAATCTCCAAAACTGTCGGCTAATGATGGAGGTCCTTCAAGCTCAATGCTCTCTCTTTGTAGTGAGGAGAGTGATTTTCCCTCCTCCGGAGCACTCTGGCCCCCCACCAGCTCACATCTTATACTCTGGGCTGCCCACACTTGTGTAGCTCGGCCTACAACTACACACACATATTGTGTAAACTCCATAGGTAGTTGTCACTACCTGCTGAATGTACACATATTACTAGATGTCAAACAAGGGAAATGGTACTGGTGATATTGGTGATGTTCTGCCACATTAAGCTAACTATGTTACCTATTTTAATCATCTGATAATGGTGCACCTTGATGTCTTTATACTTAATATAAATTAATAAATAGTTATATATATTATTACTACTTTATCAGGAAAATGTATTGTTTCCATATCACATGACTGTCTGGAATTTGCGTATGCTTATTGGAAGTAGTGAAATTAAAAACCAGATTCCAAAAATGGATGGAAAAGATACTTAAGAAATTACACTGACCTATAACTAATCTGTAGTAGATTAGTGGAGTGTGTAAAGTGTCTGAAGCTTTGAAATGAATGGAGGTTTAGCAGTAGACAATTCAAAACCAATCTAAAGTGGACTGGCCATATCATAACAAAAGAGAGTGATGCATTTAAAGCACCTTATGGGTAACTGAGTGAGAACAGTGAGTTTTGCCTTGACTCAGTAGACCAAAAAGTCTTCCATTCTGAGCAGCAGTAAACCTACTTGCCACATGCAGTCTTGTGTATTTTTCTATTTCTTCACTTGTGTCAAGATGGCACCATTGTTTTTTTACTTGCATGCATTACAAACTACCTGTACATTTTTAGTTGAGTGATACCAGAATCATAAAACTAGCTTGGTGACATGAAAAGCGTTGTGTTTTTCAATTTGCCACATCATGTGTTGTTAAAGAAATCGGCCAATCGGAGGGCAGAGATAGGGTTAGACAGAGACACAGCATGGGCAAGCAGCCTGGCGCAGACCCTGGAAATAATTGACTGGCTAATGGTGCGAGAGGCTCTGATTAATGCAGGGCAAGTTGGCAAGACTCGTCCTGAACGGCAGCCGTGTGACTGCGAGGCATGGCTGCCACTGGAGGCTTTTGACATTTCTGCTCTCGGAGCAGTCAACCGCTGATGTGCAACACGGCGTCGGTCTGGAGCCAAAATAGACACCGTTTCAGTGGGAAAGGGTGGTGGGCGACGCTTTTAAACCTGAAAAGGTGCTTGTTTTTTTGGCAAGCTAATGTCTAATGTTGAGGTTGCTAACATTTTTTGCGAGCATCATCCATGTGCTGATGATGCATTACTGCAAATTATTGCACAGCATGCTAATAGTTAGCAGCCATGTGCAGTGTTTAATAATTACCCCAGTGAGAGGGAACCTTAAGGGGCTTGTCTTGCTGGTGCTGTAGCACGGTGTGCTGTGAGCCTCTGCATTTTTTGAGGGGCCTTGTCAATTATGCAGCCTTCTCTCGCACTCCTGTCAGCTCCAATGCACTTTGATCAGGCCGTCCGCTCAGGTGAGGAGGGTCTGGGCCGAGAGAGCCGAGCGAAGCACGAGAGCACTCGGATGCTAGCTGACACAGCTACACAAGGAGTAAATGCCAGCCCAATCTCCTTAACAGGCAAACAATGAGGGCAGGCATCATGTGTGTGTGTGTGTGTGTGTGTTTTCAGGATGGGCTGAGGGGGAAATTATGGTCCTAGTTTTAATAAGACCTCGCG
>JAOUQW010000015.1:13740340-13753571 GCA_028565825.1 Olivaichthys viedmensis
AAGAAAAAACGAGAGGGGAGGTGGTAGAGGGGGGGGGGGGGGGGGGGGGGGGGGGGGGGGGGGGTCGAAGTTGTCATTGTGCTTGACAAAGCGAAGGAGGCCTATCAAACAACACATCCCATCTGGTCGCATTGGACTTAGCGGGCATGGAATAAACCCCCGAAAGCCCAGAGCTTATTGTCTTCTGTAGAAATGAATCTTACCACACAGCTTTACTTATGAGCTTACACAAAGCCTTGGCCCTGCAGTATATACATCCATGCCCATGATATACCATAAACTAAAAAAAGGCTAGGGATTTGGAGGAACATGTATATTTTATTACTGTATATTCCATTAGTACATGGAATTAGCTGTATTGTTGTTTTTACTGTCTTGTTAAGACTCATAGTATTAATATTGTTGGATGCAAACTAATCAATCTAATAAATGTTTAAGTTAGTGTTTAAGCCTAGTTTTTTATAGCCACATGGCTTTGTGCTGTACTCTTTACTAATGTAAACATGTCAGAGGCAACATCCTAATAGTAATGTTGGCACAAAAGGACTACACAATGCTTCATAAGGCCTCATGGCTCAGAGACCAAACGCCTTTGGACAGCAATTCCCACGGTGCCTCTGGATACAAACTAAATCAGAGGAATAAACTCTGTCACTGAATCAGCCGTCCTGGTGCCCAGACGTCAGCGAGGATGCAGTAAAAGTCACCCACTGTTCGTAAAAAGCTTTGTCACCAAAATGCATTGTGATGTACAATGATTTTCCATGTGTTCACTTCTCAATTATGGAACATGAGCTAAATTAATTGTGATGGCTCCCAAACACTGAACCTCCTGCTTGGTCCCATTACTGTTTGTGTACAATGAAAAATACATTAGGTGCGTGAATACAGTGACTGTTCTGTGATAAAGTCCCCTAGTGCCGCTTTAAAAGTTCCTTAAAAGTGAAAAATTATTTCTTAGGCTCATCTGGTGGCCAGTTAGTGAATAGTCTTGGGTCCCAGACAGTCTGTCGGCTCAACAGTTTGGGGGAGAGAACGTTTTTGGAACAATGTATAATATACTGTGTTTTTTCTAGTAAATAAAATAATTGCAATAAATAAAATAAAAACATCACACAAACATTGTTCCATCTAGGTACACATTAATGTTATTCCACATTCAGAATCAACTCATTAACTCATGTGGAATAGAAAATGACACAAAACTAAGCGGTAGCCAACAAGAGTGTGAAACCAAGAGAAGGCCAAGTTTGGTCTCTTCTGTAACAGTTCCAACACTTAAGCCTCCTCTTCAGTTCACTGGAGGATATTTTGACTCTACTTAATCTGTTTAGATTTTATAGCAATACAATTATAAAATTAATTTGAAATTATCTTAATGATTATCAATAATAATCAATATTTATGGAAATGGAGCGCCAAAAGCCTTTGGGGATGCTCAGGGTTCCTACTGATGGCAGGTGTGTGTGCAGTACAAATTTGGAAGTGTAAATAAGAGACGGAGGGAATGAGACAGCCTCCAACATTGTCACGCCTCTGCCAGCATCTGTCGAAAGCACGGACTTGCTCTTGGTTTTCACTAGTGACTTAACTGAACCTTTCGATCTGTGCAGTCGATATTCTGGTTTTGACTCTGCTTTGTTTTGGTTATTGATTCAGTCCTTGTCCAGTTTAGTCTGTTTGCTGATCGCCTGATGCTGTGCTTGTATTAGGATTTTTAGAAATGTCAATGTTCATTAGAGAAACTGAGCCAAAGTTTCATGCTGGAAAATCAATTTTAGCATTGTTCCACTTTTAGTAAATTGCTAACAGCATTTGAAGAGGTCAAAAGAGCTAAATATTTCAAAATGGATTTGTTGTTACCTTGACTCATGTACTTTTGTTTATGAAATATGCACTATATTGTAGCGTTGGAGGCTCGTTGGTGTGTTTGTGGTTACCCACGAGCCTTCACGCGTGCAGCCATCATCTTAGGTTGGGCAGTGGCCATTTTTGTTGTTGTTACTGAGAGAGTTCTCAGGTTAGCACAAAGCTAAAGGTGTGCTGTAACTGTGTTTTTACTGAATAAAGAGAAGCATCTTCAAGCATCTTCTTCGCTGACGTTACACTGGTGTCAGAAGTGGGATGTCAGCCAGATGAAATGGACCCAGCAGCGGTTGGTGAACTAGCCCTCTAGCTCACAAGCACTCTAAGCCTGTCGGAAGGTTGACGGTGAGCCACGCGCGGAGGGAGCGTACCATGCGTAACGTCAACACCACGGCGGCTGGAGGCTGGGATCATACGCCTGCCCAATGGAGATGGCCCCAGGGAACTCTATGAGGCTCAACTAGTCAGCAGAGGTGATGGTGATGCAGCTAGGTCTGGTGTTAGAGGGAAAGGCGATGCAAGTGCTGCTCAATATCTGCCAGACTGGCAGACTGCGACGAGGCTGGTTTGTTGGAGGTGCCCAAAGAGAGGCCACAAAGCATGCTTCTGCCATGAGCCCGAGCCCGTGCTGGCGGGAAAACGAGGAAACCCTTCAGCCCACCCACCAGCAACATGTAGTCAGCCAGCTGAAGACCGTAGCTGGCATGACGGTGCCCGTGCTGGGAAAGAGGTGGCTCACATTCTAAGTAGGACGAGGCAGAGTGGACGATATTACTCCAGTGCTCTGTGGGGAAACCTCCCAACCTTGGAGGATCTGAACATACAGCGCCAGGGAAGAGCGGGGGACCCCTGAGGGAGAAGATCTACGGCTCTCTCGGAAGGACTCTCCTGACCTTGGAGGAGCTGAACACACAGCAGCAAAGGGAAACTCTGGAGGCTTGGGGCAGTGAACAGGAAGAGGATGTTCAGTCTCAGTGTGAAGGAATAACGGCAGTCAGCATAGTGGGAGCTGCTCGAGTCCTATCTCGACAGTTTCGCAGCACGTGAAGAAGACTGCACAAGCACTGACTTAATCCAGCACCACATTGACACAAGAAAATGTCGCCTCCATCCCCATCTGCTTGCATTAGTGAAGCGGCAGGTAATGGAACAAAAAGTGAAGGAAATGGTGGTCGCAGGAGTCATCGAGCTGTCAAATGGCCCCTGGGCAGACTGGGGCTGAAGATTTTGTGTAGATTACCCCTGCCTAAACGCTGTCACTAAGCAATACTTCTACTCACTGCCCCGTATCGACGACACATTCGACCGGATTGCCGGCTCTAAGTGGTTCGGCTCTCTGGACCTGCACAGTGGCTACTGGAAGGTGCTGCTCGTTCCGGAGGCAAAACAAAAGACGACTTTGGGGGCAGTTCCGGATTATGCCTTTTAGACTTTGTAATGCCTGAGCGACCTGAGCGGCTAATGGAGCGGGTATTGGCTGATCTGCCGAAACGCCGCTGTGTAGTGTACTTAGACAATCTGCTTGTCCATGCCCCTTGCATCGACGAGGTGCTCAGATACCTCAGGGAGTTGATTTTCTGTGATCTGAGCAGCCAACCTCAAGCTCCACCCTAAGAAGTGCAGTCACCTCCAGTGTGAGGTTAAGTTCCTGGGTCATGTAGTTAGCGGTGGAGTGGTAGCCACCGACCCCACGAAAGTGGAGCCCATCCAGCAGTGGCCTGTTCGGCGCAACATCGGACAGCTGCAGAGCTTCTGATTCTTGGTGTTTTATTACCAGCGTTTTTTCCAAGAGTTCGTGGACAACGTCTCCCCTCTCCACCACCACTCTCCGCCGCCTTACAGCTAAAGAGGTGACGTTTCAATGGTCCAACGAGGCAGAAGCGGCTTTTCAGCACCCTAGAACCGTTCTCACTACGGCACCAGTTTTAGCTTTCCCCGAGCCAAGTAAAACTTTCAGCATCAACACAGACTCCGGTCACAGCAGAGTAGGGGCGGTATTGTCCCAGATTCAGGGAGGAGAAGAGAAAGTTATCGTGTTCTACCGCTGCCGACTAAGTAAGCCCAAATTAAATTAGTGCGTAACTCGGCGCAAGTTACTGGCTGTGGTAGTTGGACTTAAGCACTTCAAGCCTTATCTCTATGGCGCACAGTTCACCCTGAGCACAGATCATGCAAGGGACAGGTAGTGCACTGCAAAGGCAATGGTTCTCCATCCAGTACCGAGCCAGGCGGCTCCATTCGAACACTGACACCCTGTCACAGCGGCCCTGTGCCAAGGAGTAATGACGTTACTGTGAAAGGTTGGAGGCTAAGTGTGAGCAGTAGGAAAGGTGCGTTGCAGCAAAGAGGATCTACACCAGGCACAGGGTAGCATCATAGAGCTGGCGTGAGTGCAGAGCATGTGACGAGCCAGTGTGTTATTCGTCAACGGGAGCTCGGTGGGCATGGCCAACCCCTGCCATTTTTTCCCATGCTGAGTCAGTTCATTGGCTTACCACCAAGCTTGTTCTATGCTGTAAGAGTGTGTTTGCCAAATAAAGAGCAATTTCCTGACTTCAAAATGCTTCCTGGTGATGCCGCTTCTTTACCAACGCTACTGTACTTTAGGAACAAGACTCTGAGGCATAATCTTTTACATAGACAATACAGCAAAATACAACAATTCTGATCAATTAAAAACAATTAACTAAAAAGTTAATAAAAATACCAATTAGAATACAGAAAAGCAACAAAATATAATTCATAGAAATAATAATAAAGGACGTTAATGAAAGCAGTCAAAAATACTAAATAAATACTGGTAATAAAATTGAAAAAGAACACAAAATGTAAAGAAAAGCCAAACTAAAAAAGAGCTGCATGTTAACCCTGGTAGAAGAGTGTGTCTGATGAATTTCTTGCAAAGTGCCCTTGTGGACTGTGGCACATTTTGCTTTAAGGTTGGAGAAGAGAGCATTAGCCTGAGGCTCTGTGTCTTTCAGTAGCTCAGTGATGCTCCAAAGTCCAGTCTGCTCTGGTTAACCTGCTTTAATGAGCTGTAAGGCATCGTTAATGTGGATGTCCACTTCAGTGTATCATATGGACACAAGCGCAAAGCTGTACAAAGTTAATTAGCGGCAGTTTTAATGGTGCAGACAGAGTACAATGTGGCAGTAAGTGCTTCAGACATGCAATAAGAAATATATTAGTCTGAAGCATGAATTACAAGCTTTTGGACCTCTTTAATTTTACATTTATTACATTATCCGTATTCATTTGGCTGATGCTTGGATCCAAAATCACTTACAAGTGAATCAGAATCCTATTCAAGCACAGAGCTGTTTAAGGAGCCGTCAGTGAAACAAGTGCTGCAACTGACAAGGCACAAGTGCATGATAGTTGTAGGAAGAACAGAGAGCCACAACTAAACACACACACACACACACACACACAACACACTCACACACCAACACACTCACACACAACAAACACAGTCACCTAGAGAGAGCCACGCATGCACACACTTGTACAAAGAGAGAGACCCAAGGCTAAACATGAGGGATGGAGTAAGCACTTGTACTCAAAAGTGCTGTAAACAGTAGACATGAAGCCATGAAGAGTCAGTCAAACCATAAACAATAAAATCTTGAAAGTCAAAAAAGGCTAACTTGCAATAATAATAGTGATACTGTTATAGTGTGGTAATAATTAGAACAAATCTCACTGAGAACGTCTGTAGTAAAAACGAATGTACAGTAAGTAAAGACACTGAAATACTCAGTGAGTGAGAAAAGCAAGGAGACAGAGACAAAAAGATAGCTGTCTTATACAGTTCCTTTGAGGAATGTCATGTGAGTGTTGAGGAAAAAAGGGATTGATGGAGATGCGTTGTAAACACACCATTACATGGAAGATCTGTGTGCTTGTGTGTGTGCTTGCTTTCTGATACATCAGTCTCACGCTGGGATTGTCAGAGTCGCACGCACACATTCACAACGGGTTGGGGTCTGCAGTGTGCCTTCAAACAAAGTGCACCGTATGAAACACCATCGCTAAAAACAAAAAGGCTAATTTTCAAACTCTCTCAGTGAAATTATGTTTTATTTTTATACCAGATCTTACTGCAAATTATTATTACAAAAATGATGAAAAAATAAATCAAAATCTCATCCCATTCTTAACGTATGACTCAACTAAATTGCCAGAAACATGAGAACATTTGCCCCTTTACTTTTCTATCTGAACTACATTTCTATCACAAATATTGTTTCAAAAATATCAAAATAACAGAAAGCGATATGTGACGCGAGGAAAAGTGGCGCTATTACGATTAAAGAAAGACTGTTCCGGGTTTTGGCTCCACAATAACTGTGACTGTTACTGCGAGCTGGAGACAAATAAAAGCTGTCGTCATGCAGAGTTCCGCCTAACATTAGGGGAATATGGAAATCTAAAAAAGCGAGAATGGGGGGAAAAAAATCATGTCTGATGGAAAACTATCTGAAAAAGACTGAAATGTCAGATTGTAACAAAAACCAGCGTTGCCTTCAAAATCCTCCTGCTTGGAGTGAGAGATAGAGAAAGTCAAAGGGAGCGAGAGAAGGGAGAGCAAAAGAGGCCTTGTGTGTTTGTGAAAAAGACATTTACTCCTCCGTGCCTCGGAGTTAGGCTTTAGAAGATCTGAGAGTGTCAGATAACGAACGCCCAAGTCTCATGCAGTCTCTCTTATTCTATGTAGCACATACAGCCTGCATCACCCCATCACTCCTATTAATTGAAACAATTTTCACCACCCACGCTTCTCCTCACTAGCCCTTCCTCTCCCTCTATCTCCACCCAAAACCCCCAGAAAAGTGAGGCACCGTGAGGCATACGGCCCTCTGAAACGATCTCACTCCCAGCGTGATCGCTAGGAAAAGAAAGAGCGAAAAGCAGCATTCACTGAACACCAACAAACTGACTGTTTTCCTGCCCCTGTCTATGCCTTTGGTCTGAGATCCTTGTGACAGAGAGAGAAAGAAAGAGAGAAAAAGCAACATGCCTAAGCAAGGCATGCCTAAGTGCTGTGATGTCCTCATTTCAAAAACAAACAAACTGAAGTTGAGCACCTGAGTTGGACGAAAAGGTCCCTTGCCATGCCATTTAGGGATAAACCACAGTGCTTTTGATACGCTAGTTTCACATTTCTTTATATTTACCTCTACATCCTTTCAACGCCGAGGATTCTGGGTAGCAGTAAGAGGGCGAGAGTTTGGGATTAGCTATGACATAACACGGAGAGGCGTCTGTCAGCAGCATGACACCTCATTTCACCCACCGTTGTCCGATTAACCCAAACGTCAGCATCAGCTGAGAGGACCACAGTAAGGTGGGAAAAACGCAACCGCCAGGCTTAGCCTGTTCCCGCCGTGCCGTTTCCTCCAAAAACAGCTTTTAGAGGAGAAGAAGCGAGAGAACAGAGAGGGGAAAAGTGAGTGTGAGAGAAGAGAAAAAACACAGAGAGAGAGAGAGGCAGCGGCTCACACATGGCCAGCTTACAGGGGATACAAACCCGCAGATTATGTTAATCTTCCTTCCTTTGTCCCGCACGAAATGTTTTCATACTACGCCTTTTATCTGTGGAGGAAGGGATGTAAACCTCTTCAGTGGGTGACATGGGCACTTTCTGTGTGGTTTCTGGGTAATTAGCGCCAGTAGCAGGCCCCTTTCTTTTGCTCTGTTCAAGCTTATGGTCTTCTTAGGGGCGGCGATAGAGGATTTAGGCCCTCAAACGCTTTGCTGGGAGTTTGGGGAGCGATTCCCAGCACCGGTTCCAAACACACCAACCATCTGCTGCTGCTGGAGGGATCAAACTCCTCTGAGGCTCCTCAACAACGCTGACAATCAAATGGACAGCTTAGGTTCAGACAGGTGACCGAATTCATTAGGGCAAAAGATAACACTCACTCAGTATGTCAAAGTCTGAGGAATTCGTTAAACTCTGTTATCTCACTTTACATTTATAACTTTATAATGGTTTCCATATAGCCACATATAAAAAGGCCAAATAAAGTCACATTTAAAGAGGAGAACTTTATTTTTAGCAGCTGTCAGTGTTTATGTGAGGTTTCTTGACTGAAATAAGGTTTTCATTGACCCTTAATATGTATAACCAGCATGGTCTCGCGAATGCAAATTCCTAAAAATTTGTATGAGCCAACTTGTATGAAAAGTTACACCAGGTTAAGGTTAGTGTGAGGGGCGGAATTAGAAGAGAAGAATAGAATACTCCCTTATTGTCACATATACACATACAAGTACAGGGAAATTGATTCTTCACATATCCCAGCATGTTGGTACTTGTATGTGTATAATAATAATTATTATTATTATACACATACAAGTACAGTGAAATTGATTCTTCACATATCCCAGCATGTTGGTAAGCTGGGGTCAGAGCACAGGGTCAGCCATGGTAAAGCACCCCTGGAGCACAGAGGGCCTTGCTCAAGGGCCCAACAGTGGCAGCTTGGTGGAACTGAGGTTTGAACCCACAACCCTCTGATCAGTAGCCCAGTGCCCTAACCACTGAGCCACCACTGCTTGTAGTGTTAGTAGTGTTAGTGTTCTAGCACTTTATTCATATAAAACACAATGCATTTGCTCTTGCTTGTTACAAATTTTACGAGATCAGGTGGTATAATGTAAAGGTGGGCAAATAAACATTAATGAATTAGTAAATACCACCACAGAAGCTACGAATATATTTTACAGACTTACATTTAATAGTTCACTGCCAGATTCATTGTAAACTTTGCTTACTAGGTTACTAGGTCTTATCTAGGAATTTTAAAGGTTGGGTTTTTTTTGTCCTTCTGAGGTAGAACCATTATGCATATGTAGCACATACAAATCAGGTTTTTACTGGATGAAGTTTCAATCCCACCTACCAGAGAATGTTATCAAAATATTCAGTAGCATATTCAACAGATTCTAAGAAGGATAGGTTATAGTGTTGTGAATAAAATGTTTGTGCGCTGTTCTGAAAACATGTGATGCAATAATTGTTTGCTCACACAGTGTTTCCAGATACACAAAAACTAACATTATGGAGAAATTTGTGTGTTCCCACAACAAAAAATATTGCTGATTATTTGATAGATTGAATGTTCCAGGAACCATGTTCCTAAAACCAAAGGTTCTGGAACCATAATGTTCAGAAAGCTTTTTGTTAAACTAAAATAGCTGGGATGATCTTTAAAAGAAAAAGAAAAACTTGCTTGTTTTAATATCTCCCTGCTTCAGGAAACTTGTACAAATAATATGATAAAAAAGATTTCTTACACACCTTGTTACTTTTAATGTCTCTCGGTACGTGTAGGAACTCTGATCCTAATCTTTTGGTGACAGAATATCTGGCCACCTTTGCTGCTAACAGGCGCATTAAAAGCTGTTGAAGGAGATCCCACAGCGATGCAGCTTATTCACACTGCGGCATCTTGGTCCATTGAGATGCAGGTCAAAGGTGCTCCTCAGATAAAGTGCCATACAAGGAGATCAGTAGGGCCGAGCCCTGGCACTCGAATAAGACCAGAAGAAAAGAGTGAAAGCGATACGTTTCTCAGGCACGAAACGCAGCTCCAAAAGTTGCTTCTTCTTCAGGGGCTTCATTTTGTCTTCATCTGTTCTTCTGCTCCTTTTGATGTTCTCTCCTTTGACTTAAAGTTTTTTTTTTTACTTCAACGACGCCTCTCCTCTCCTCTTGATTCCGAAGATTGAAGCTTCTCTCTCCCTTTTTTGTGGCCTGAGCTGTTGCTGATTGTCCCTGTCACGGGTGCTTTGTCTTACACAGGCCTTCCCTCACCCGCGTTAAGGAGAAGGGGTGGGGGACTGCATCAAAGCCTGGCAGAGATGGACTCACCGCCACTGGATTAAGGTCTTATTTTCTGCATGATAAAGTAGCTACCTAGGGGTGGTATTAACTTAATATGTGAAAGAATGTTATTGAGAGGGAATAAAGTGTCAAAAAAGCCCTGTCATTCTCTCTGTAATGTCCTAATCCCGTGGCCAACGCAGGGTCCTTGGGCCGGCGTCTGCATTAATCCCGGCAATACCCATCTGCATACCCCGTCCCTTTTAAGCTGTTTAAACTTCTCCTAAACTCAATTATTGCCCCTGAGAGAGCAAGATGGCATTTTAAGTTACGTGAAAAGGGATTCGACTGGGACGAAAAGAAAACCAAGCGTTAAAGTGCAGAGGTGTCAACGCCACCAATTTGAGTCGAGCTAAACAGATTAAGGGCAGAGTCTATGGCCCTGAAAAACAACGTGACAATAAGCTAAAGAGAGGAGGAATCTCACTTTCAAAGCATCATCTAAACTGTTAAAGCAACCTAATCACAGTGGATCTGAGAAACTGTGCCCCGGCATATATTTACATCTTTACACCTCACACGGTGCATCCGCTGAAGGTTTGAAATGTCCGGGGTGCTCAGAACCATCTCGCTTACGAGACAAGCCTGGTCCCATAAGCAATTTGACTCCTAGTTGTAGTCAAATGAAAAGAGTTAGCATGTAACCCTGTTTTTTTGCTGAACTTGACTGGTTATGGATGTGTTTTGAAGTCCCCAGAAGCCATTTCAAAATCTTTTTTCTTAAAGCCTTGTTTGGTTCTCAGAGGTGCAACAGTATGAAACACTGCATTTATCTTCTGAGAGATGACACACTGTATTGTAGCTTGCTTAGATGGACATTTTTATATCCCTTTTAAATGAAATACCTGAGACACTGCCTATGAAAATATTGTGAAGTAAACATTTAATTATTTAATGAAGTCTACAGAATAAAAGAGATTATGGTAGAGGCAGGTAGGTCAGGTTACATTCACTAACCACAGATGAATGTGTGTATTTATAACATTTATATCTCAAGATGCTCTTTCATGGTATTAGTGTGTTTTCCTCCACTGCCAGTGAATGACAAGCATGAGGGTGCAAAAGTCATAGTCCACTACCAAGAATTGTTTTTATTTTATGATCTATTTTATTTTATGAAAAACTAGTACAATGGTCAAATTAGATTTCTCAAACAAATCGTGACCTTTGTTTTATTAGGTTCTATCTGGGTGAAGAGCTGTTTTGAGATCTGGGGTGTCAAAGTTTTGATATTCTAGCTAGCAAAACTCTAAAGTACTGAAATCTACATTTACAGCTCAACAAGGGCTACACTTTAAGGTTACTTCAAATTTACATTATCAAAATTCTGAGACAAATAATGTGAGTAATATTTAATGCTAATGTTACAATATTAAATTTTTGCTGCGCTGAAGACTTTCTAATGTGCCAGAATGTTTGCACATCGTACCAGCAAATACAGTAGACCAAGACCAATTGTGTTTTCTACACTTACTTTTTCTTACTCTCATCAACCATACGTAAAACATCTACAGCTAAAAGTTTCTTTCTCCTACGGCTCGCCATACTGAGGTTTCGAGTCTGCTATCTTCTGTCAGCGCATGAATAGAATGTGCATATTGATTGGCCATGGCTGCCTATGTTGTGTATTCTGAATGATGATTGGCTAGCAGATAGAACCTTATAAAAAAGTTTATCTGTGAGTTTGGAGATAGAACGTTTTATTTTTTCAAATATTACACTGAAAACTTGGCAAAAAAAAGAAAAGAAAAACACCACAGGAGAATAAAGATGAAGATTATGCCAAATAGAACCTTATAATACTGAGGTCACGAATTATTCACTAACATAAGTCCTAACAGTGTGTTCTTAATGAATGAAAGCAGTAGTGGTGATAACACATGGCGCATAGAGGAACTATGTCAATATCAGACGTTAGTTGTTAAGAGACAATTAACACTATGTGTTAGGACCGTAAGTGTTACCATTTGAATGATATATATGGCGTTACAACTATTTGAAAAAAATAAAGTAAATAGTGTGTGATCAAGATATTAATTACATCTCTACTCCAAAATCTTCACCTGCTCCCCATAAAGGAACATATTCAGTTCAAAATACTCCTTCTGGTTTATCTCCCTCCATCCTATCTCTCTGACCTTCTCCATGCCTACCAACCCCTCCACACTCTTAGTTCTTCATCTTCTGCCTTGCTCACTGACTCTCCATCTAACATTTGTAGTCTTGGTGATGAAGCCTTTTCTGTGGTAGTTTTTTTTTAGGGATGAAATAAAAAAAACAGTTATTGTATAGTGGCCTCAGACTCCTGGACCTGACTATTAACGGTATAAAAAATGATTCTACTCTAGAAATGTATGCCATAAAAATGGCTGATCCATAGATCTGCATTCTGCTCCTTGATCCCTCAGATGTCCCTCTTGCACTTTTGTCTACAGTTAAAATGGTAAGTGTTTGAGTTTTAACAGAGTACGGTGCAAATGTCCTGGAAGTGTGATGCAATTAGGGTATCAGTCCGGTGTTTCCTGCCCGCTGGACACCATTGCACATTGTCATCTAGTGGCACCTCCAGCAGCGAGGAGTTTGCTCAGCTCCAGCTCATTCTGCTAAACTCCTTGAGGCAAAAAAAAAACAGCTAAGGGACACAATACTTCTCAAATGAATGCATTTAAACCACTATTTACTTCAAACCATGCCTTTGAACCATTCTGGTCCATTGAAGGCTAAATAATAGAACAGGAGAATTTCCTTAATTGATCAGATCTTCTGCCTGTTGGCTACTGTATAAGATATTCTCTAACCGGCAGAGACATGTAAAATGAATAGGCAATTTCACATTTGGGAAAGCACATGAAGCACATCTTTCTCTCTCACTCTTACACACACACACACACACAAAATGGCATTTCAGTTCCATATGTGGACTAGCAGTGGTCACTCATTCCTTCAGCGCTATAGTCAAATGAAGGAGTAGTGATGTGAAAAGGCAGATTTGCCTCCTCCAACACACACGCATATCAAATCTACTTAGCTCAAAACAGGCACTTTGCCTTAAAAGGCTGCACTGTACACTTGATGAGACACGCAAATGGGTGCATTTGTGCGGCAGCCCTGAGAATTGCTGACCTTCACAGTGCGTTATGGGTGCATAATGGGGCAAGGGGCACTAGGATGAAAAAAAACCCGAAACCCTCAAAACCTACAAAATCTTCCAAAAAGCCAGTGTGTGTATATATATATACTCACCGAGCACTTTATTAGGTGCTAATATACTAATACTGGGTAGGGCCTTTCTTTGTAGCCCATCCGTCTCAAAGTTCGACGCGTCGTGCGTTCTGAGATGCTTTTCTGCTCACCACAATTGTACAGAGTGGTTATCTGAGTTACCGTAGCCTTTCTATCAGCTCGAACCAGTCTGGCCATTCTCCGTTGACCTCTCTCATCAACAAGATCCGCAGAACTGCCGCTCACTGGATG
>JAOUQW010000015.1:13758759-13774498 GCA_028565825.1 Olivaichthys viedmensis
TTTCCCCTTCCCAAAGTGTAGTCAATCACTCAAGGCTTATTTTTTGCACTAGGGCTACGAGGCTAACAAGTAAGCTATATAGAACTTATAGCTACCAGTTTAGTATCATCACACTCACCTCAAACTACATTGAGTTGTTCAGTAATCTCAGATAGACTTGCATATGTAGTTTCTGACTCTTTATGACACACTGTTATATATAAAAATGGACAAAGGTATGTCACCGTGGTACTTGAACACCAAATATGCCCTGGTTGATCGATGTTTGGGTAAAGATAATTTTTTGTAAATTACATTTTTGGCCAAACTCTTCCTTTAAGATTAGGAAAGATTTTGCTGTCATAGCTTTTCTGGAAAATTGAGTGGTAAGAGATGAAACAAAATCTGTACAATTTGTATGAGTTTTGAGTAAGACTGGATTGAGAGGGCATTTAATCATACTATAACATGGCAGAGCTACCATGTAGCTATCATTGTCTGATATGAATGTGAGTATTGTATTATACAAGAACATTTTGTGATATTTTATCACAGTGGAAAGCAAGAAACATCTTTAAGTATAAAATTTCCCTCCTGACACCTTTGCCTTCAAATTGAAGAGGACTCAGTACTGTCTGATACCACTATGCTGCACATATGCTGCCTGCTCTGGGAGGATATGTAGACAGAGGGCATTAATGCAGGAACACAGAGGTTATTAGCATCGCCGCATGGTGCAGCATAAAGCGATCGCGGCACTCGGCCCGTCCACTTCCTGCAGAGCAGCCGAACATGTAGACCAGCAGCTAATGATCCTGGACAAAGATGTCACACAGCAGTAGCCATCTTAGCCACATCTGATAACGCACCACTACCCACACGTCTTCATCAGTTACAGACCACAAGACAGCAATATTGGGTTTAAGTCTTCTGTCTTCTGTTTGTTTTGTTGTGTACATGATTGTTGGTGTGGGTGTGCGGCTGCTGAGAGGTAAAGATTCCAAATCTTGTTAAATTGGAGGCAATTTGTGCACATGCACTGCGTTATTTTGTGCAGGCACTGTCAGATTGAATGAGCATAGGTTGGATTTGTATTTGCAAAGACAAGTGAGGACCAATGTAATTTAAAGTGTGCATGCTGTACAGTATTAATTTAAGGTTATTTATATCGCCAAACACGGAACGTGATTTAATGTGATTGAATAATATGTCAGCGCAATAGCGGATGTTGGTACTGCACACAAATGCCATCTGAGCCATTTTTCTCTGTGATGTGTGAATGATACTCACTACCATCCATCAAGGGAATGGATAAAGGAGGCAGGGACGGAGGGAGGTGTGGGTGGACACTCCGGGGAGCTCATTACTGAACCTCATTATTAATCTGTTATTTGACCCTGGTGAGAGTACTGGCCAATTTAAAGGGTACCTAAGGTTGCTTTCGTCTGCGCTTAAGAATAAAAGCACTCTTTCCAGAGTCCTGGAAAGGCCGAGTCCTATTCACAGCTACAGTTGATCTTGTAAAGAACATGACAAGAGGTCAGATATTTGATCCTGTGTGCGTTTTCACTTGTATCACTCATGATGGATTCATGTTGGGTTTTTTTTATCCTTACTTATTGGGCACATTTCAGTTTCTGATACAACACTTGCATCAGAAGCCTTATTATATTTTAAATGCTGACAGTACAGAGATGAAAATGAATATCACTGGTGCTGGTTTGTGCTGTGTGTATTTGTAGCATGTATTAAGTGGTATTAGAGCTGAGGGTAAGAGGAATCTCATGCCTTCATTTTTTGAGAAGTCTGTCTGCCGTTCCTCAGCATGATACCAAGTCAAAAACAACATCCTGCCTGGCTAGGCCTCACACTCCATCCTCTGTGTATGAAGCTACACAAGTGGCTGTGTTTAGGCTTATAAGCCAGGAGAGATCAGTTCCCCCTTTTAGCTCTATGACCAATTTGCACTTGTAGTCTTTTTTATGCATTTTTGTCACATTACTCACTTTAGCCCTGCACTTTTTGAAAGTAAGTGTTCTACTTTTTTGTGCGTCCAAAGCAAAAAAAAGATATGCACTCATTTGTTTATTCTAGCGTGCATGTGTGATCTGTGATATGTACATTTCCCACTCTGCTCTTCACTTTAATGATGTGTTTAATTGGCGTAACCAATTAAACACATAATTAATGAAGGCATTGCTTGTTTATTTCCATCTAAGTTGCCTCATAACGCCCACATGTTTTTTTTCAGTGCCTTGCACGATTACCAGCAGACGTAGTGGGAGCTAATGTGGAGTGACATCACGTGCAGTGCATAAAAGTAACCTAAACATAGTCACCTTGCTGATGACTACTGTAAGTATAATCCTACCCGAAACAACTTAACCTGCGCTCTTGCTGTAAATGAGGAGGCTTTTGTGCTTAATGCATGTGAGGGCAAAAGATTGAATTTGTGCTTTAGAAAGAGAAACACAGTGATTAAACCTTTATGTTTAACCTAATGCTTACACGCTACTTACAAAAATGTCACAAAACTGAAACAAATGTAATTCGCTAATCTGCAAGAAATTTAAAATTGAATATAAGTAATTACATGTAGAATCACTTTCTCTTTGACTGATACAACTCGTCCGCTGTAAGCCTTCGCAGTAAGCCTTGTTGTAATCTTTGCTTACACTGCTCTCCTGCCAACATAATGCAATGTAAGAGCCATCCTGGTGTCAGGCATTGAATTAATTGACTAACAGTAGGTGTCCTGATCTAATGCCATACATCACTGCCAGGGGATCTTTAGATGAGCTGAGCTGAAGGAGCAAGCTATTTGGAGGAATCCATTGGTGAGCTAATCAGCCTTTCAGTAGAGCTAAGCAAGAGCTGCTGTTGGTGTTTACTCCGGAAGCTTTTCATCTCAGAGTGCAGCTTTAGTGGGCTTACTGTAAGATCGGCGTTGAGATGCGTGCTAGGCGGAGATGCTGCTCGTATGGCCTGCTGGAAGTGTCGGGACTGTGGGACCTCATTAGCTATCTCACTGGGGAGGCGATGGAGTTTCAGTTCCCTAATCCCATCTACTCCTCCCCTGAGTTTGTCAGATCACACATGCGTGGAAGATACCACAGCCCCATGGTGATTCCTCTCCCAGAGAGACATGGCCATGGCGGCTACTTGACAGTAAGTCAAACAGCCAAGGATATGGCAGAGTGGGATGAGATGATATACACACTCAGTGATGCGTTTCTGGTTGGACTTATCACCTCAGAACAAAGCAACAAGTGTACAAGAGAATATGTGTTGGTTTATTGTCTTGTTAGACGCTGAAGATCCAAGAGTCAGAGTTTTTTGTCTGTGGGGCACTGGGGATAATTTGCTCTGTCAATGAGGATAATTTTTTCTGTTCACTCTAAGGTGTGGTAACTATGTGCTGTATGGGCAGATACTGCACTATCCTTTACCCTGGGTAGCAAGTTGGCGGACAATGACATAAAGTGGACTCTGGGTTTCCAGCTGACTTTTGGAAAAACTTGAAGCTTTGATTTCCCTTCCCCTTTGGATGGCCAAGAATGAAAGGGGACAGTGATACATATTTCAAGGCCCAAGGATCCACAAAGGGACTGGAATAAAGAGGTATAAACCTTTGAACTAAACAAAGGTCCATCACCCACACTTCATATCAGAAGTGCCTTGTATGGCTTGTATAGATGAGACTGCTGCAGAGAGAGAGATGGGCAGGAAGAAAGAATGAAGGGGACGAGGACCAGCATGTCTTTGCTGACGGGTTGTCTGAGTGTCACCCCCATGTCCTGCAGCCCTTGTCTTCTCCTGAAGCTGAAACCTAAAGGCCAGCTGAAAGCTCCCTCTCAATCCTCCATCTGCGGAGCTCTTTGTAGGTGAGTCAGGGCCCATGATGTCCGCCAGTTGCATTAAGTTGATTAAAGTGGTCGGCGGACACTTGCGTTTGTGCTCCTTCTATCCTCTGTGGTAGATGAAAGAGTCAGATATGCATGTCTCCACTTGGAAGATGCCCTCCTGCTCTTTTCCCCCGCTCTTAAAGGGGTCAACAAAAGACAAAAGCTCTTGGATTGAAAGCAATAGAAAGCTTCTTCCCTCAAATGATCTCTAATTGTTCCTTTCTTCCCCTTGCATCTCCCCTATGATTTCCACGGTGGCTGTATGACTTAGCTGCAATTCTGCCTCTAAAAGCTTCACTTGAAAGAGGAATTGGGTAGAGAGCAGAAGACTATTACTTACATTATAGTCCTGCAACAACACGTGACTGGCAATTTTCTGTCATTAATTCTATTAAAGGCAGTGTTCTGTTGATTTCTGTATTATACTATGACAGAGAAAAATAACATGATCTAGCAAGAGATACATTTGGATGATGTATAGGTTTGTAGGATTATGCTGTAAGCCTGAAAATGAAAAGGACGGACTATTTGTGTTGTGAAACTGCTGGTCATTCTGTAGGAAAATATGTAATGGAATACATTTGTGAGATATTAATATTCTCTGTTTTTGTTAAAATAGACTTCTCTGCTTGAATGTCAGTCCAACATGGTCTCACTCTTGCTAATTTGTAAGAATTTGTTTGAATCAATTTGTATGAAATGTTACGAAGGTTAGGGATAGGGGAGGGGTTAGCGGTGATAGCTTTTCTTATGACTTCATTCATATGAAATCCAACCAAATTCAGTGAATCCAACAATATTGCCCTTATTCATTCAAGGTCCTACAAATTTAGCTTGAGATCATGTTCCAGTGGACAAGAACTATGGTCAACTCCCAAACCATCCATTTTGTCTCCTGTGAATATATTTGAATGATTTTAACAATGAAGGAAATATAATGATGTTTAAACCGTTTGGGATGAGCAAATGTCTGGCCACCAAAAAGATCACGTCTCTACTGAAGCTTGTCAAGTTGTCACCAAAGATGTTCCAGCCATTGATTAGAAGCTTACTGTGAGGACAGTATTTATCTTATAGTTAATATATATGTATTATGACAGACCAAACAGGGCAAACAGAAGATACAAACAAACAAATAAGCAAGGTCTCTGGCATTAAAGTGCTGTTCCAGAGATGATAACATAAAGAGTCACTCCTATGACCAATAAGAGTAGGGAATTTGTTAACTTTGATAAATATTTTTTGTAAAGCAGGCCTGCAAGGTGTTATATGTGCTTCAAATTACTTTTCAGACCAGGCATGGAGAATATATGGGCGTACATAAATAAAGGGGCAGCATAAATTACCACAGGATGTCAGTGGTGATTGTTAGTCCATGTTTTTCTTTGTGTTCGCATGCTGTCTCGCTGGCGGATGACATGGAATGAAAGTCTTCTCTCTCCAGCACCAGCAGCACCACTCCAAGCACTTTCTGACACTTGAAAACGATTAGGATGGTGGAGCCACAGCTGGGCCAGCGCTGATTGGCTGGTGCACATGGGCCGCCGCTAAACTTTCTCCGCTGGAGTAGCTGCGTGCGCTCGGGACAGGTGGTATTTATGCAGATGAATGAACACATTACTGTGTGCTCTTCCTTTTGGTTTAAACATTAGCGTTTCAAATGTGACAAATCAGATGTTCATCTTCCACATCCTGCTGCCATTGTTGCTCCAGGGAGGATGCATGTTGGGGAGGATAGCGTGTGCTTGGGTGTTTATAGAGTCTATTTGTGTGTGTGTGTGTGTGTGTGTGTGTGTGTCCGTAAGTATGAGCAAATCTGCTTGTTAACATTTGATTAAGCACACTTTTTATTCAAGAGTGTGTACAGTGATGTAATTATTAGTGCTTATAGAAGACAAACACCTAAATTAAATGTACATAATTTAATGTGCATTTATTTTATTGCATTCAATTGTCAAAGCATCTCTCTTGCTCACATTCACACACACACATACACAGCCTACGGACTTGGTTCCCTGTGTGTCTGTTCAGTTGAAATCAGTGTGAGCATGGCCAAATGAGGACGAGCTCAGCTGTAGTCTTTGTTCTCTGCATGAGAGAAACAGAGATGTTGTGTGCTACCCGAGGCCACTGAGCCTTAAGTGGATATTGCTGACAACAAGCAATTACCCCCTTATTATCACAGCACTGAGGCTGTAATTGGCCCTCCTCCCTCACTAGCAGACAGCACACCGCACTGATTCACCACGGTGCTGGATTGATTCTTGCTCCTATTTTATTCTTGAGCGCAATCAAACTCAGAGCATCCATATGTGGCAAGGTTGATTTGATTTGCCGCTTTAATAAGCATGATCTTGAATATCATTGGATTATATCTGCACTCAGAAAACCCGACAGCACCCAAATCAAATGGAAAACCTGATGCTCATAAGTGGATATAAAGACTTCCTTACTTGTAAAGGTATAGAGGTGATTTCTTCTTAATAATCTTATTCCAGACTCAGAAGACATCTCCATAACCTGTTATCCAGAGAGTCTGCCAATAATTGCATGAAGAGGACCAATAAAAGACCTCTTCCAACCTAAAGAGGGCCAATAAAAGACGGTAGGACTAGACAGATTAATAATCATTTTAATATGTGTTTGACCAGATTTTGGAGGCTTTTCACTCAAACGGTCTTCTCACTTGGTGTAATTATTAAATTCATTAAGGTTTCATAACATCATTCATAGCTGTAAAATCTACATTAAAATAATTTTGTCATAGCATACACAACAAATTTATACCAGCCTTAATTTAACAACCCAAGATTGTTGTTTACAAGATTTTGATTGCCTAACATTTTTACTGTTCAGTATTCACATGTACATATATGAAATAAAATCTGATATTGCAGTAATGGTAATACTAAAATATTGCTAAAATTGTCTCCAAAAGTGCCTCTAAGTGTGAAGTCTGTTTGATTATATCATGGGGGATTTAGGTTTGATCCCTGATCTATAACAAATAACTCTACTACTTAGAGTGCCTTCAAGTATCTTTGCTCTTGTATCTCAGTGAGACCTACTTTCATTCAGTTGTAGTTGTAGAACTGAAACTTCCGAGCTAAATTTAGCCAACCTGATCTCACATAAAATTTGTGAGAATTGTAACGAGTGGGTGATTTCATTGGATTTCATACAACTTAAGTCATAAAAAAAGCTAGAACCACTAACTCCGCCTATCATCTGCCCCAAACCTAACCGTTTGCAACTTTTCATAGAAGCTGGCTAGTGTGAATTCTTACAAATTTGCAATTGTGAGAGCATGTTGATGATTTATCACAGAAATACCCTAAACAGATCCAACAGTTCTGACTAATTATACAAATGAACATCTATGGGAATGCTCTCGAAGGACAATCAGTACTTAATTCAGCCTGTGCATGCAAATCCCATAGGCAAAAACTGACCCAAACCAGGAACAATTTACCTGATTAATTTCCAAAATCAATATCTGAAGTATGCTGTCTGGCTTCCCTCCATCCCTGGAATGTGTAAGATGATGTGTTGCTCACTGAGTGGAGCTCTTTGTTTGTGTAGCACTTTGTTTCGTAGTGCTGAGAGGGAGCTGGTTCAGAGCCGTCTCGGGTGAGAGACTTGAATCCATTGTGTGGATCAACTTGACCTGACCTGACTGGTTAAGCTGACGCATTGTGAACTGCAAATCGCTTCAACTGAGGGGGCCAGTTCCTTTGTGAAGCCATGAAGAAAAATAGCTTGGTTAAAAAAGAGCATCCCTGTAGTCCTGGGAGAGCTTCATCGGTTTTGTTTAGCATCTCCTGGAAAACTCGGAGGCTGACGTCCACCAGCTATGGGTAACAAGGGAAAGAAATGTGTCCTCCACCAATGGCGAGAGGATTATTGAATAGGCCTGTTTTCACATCCACTAAGAAACCCGGCACTGAATGAACCCTGGACTGAAATAACAAGAGGATCCACTGTCACCAACAAAACTTGCAGTCGTGCTTTCTTACATTGCCTACCACCTTAGTTGTCCATGCCTGTGTAGCAGGTGTGAAGAGCTGATATAAATAGGACCAAGTGTGGTTGCCAATACTCGCAAGCCTGAGAAGTTGCATGTCATGAAAAACAGCTGACAATTCAGCACCAATCAACAACTTGATTTCTAGCTGGATCTCCGGTGCCGGCGGAGAGGGCTGGAGGAGGACGTGCTGATGCTTAACTCCAGCTCCTAATCACATCTCTGCCATGCAGCAAGTCTGAGCTTGTAGCTTGCAGGTATACGCTAACTCATCTCAGCCCCATTTTTTCACACCCTCCATGCACTTAATAGCCTAGCTTTGTCACTCTTCCCCAGCAGCTGGCCCAAAGACAACCTCAATTTAAAAATGTAATTAACTCTGACATGGCATCGAGCACTCCTCGCTCTACTCTGTCAGCCGAAGGAGGCTGGGGAGGGGAGGAAACGCAACAAACAAGGTGCTGGAAAGCATGAGATACGCAGGCTTTCTCTCACACACCATGTCGTCGTACAATGTGATGGGATGTTACGGTGTGGCTACTTAGCTCTCGAGGAACACAAATCAGCAGTGTGATCAAGCTTGTGTCACTCGCCAATGCAAATAGCGGTTTGGGGAAGATGAGTGGCTGTGTGTCTATGGTCAATCAGGATTTCATGCAAAATAAAAATGCCATTTGTGTGAGTCGTTGGTGTCCAGCCCCATACGTACGGATTCACATGAAAAAAAAAACGCCACCAAATTGCTTCTCCTGTACAGCAAACCAGTCATAACTTGTATGCTTGTCTTAACTGGGCCCAGCTCTTGTTTATTGTCTCCTGTGGTTCACGGTTTAGGGACAACGAAGGACAGGCTGTCATTTCCCCAGAGGCACACCGCCACTGCATCATTTCCTGATGGACCTCACAGACCGACACTTCCAAGTGTCTAATTACCACTGCGGAGCTGAACTCATCCCATCCAGCTCCCTACCACCGAGCCCTGGGCCCTCCATGAAGCGCACAGCTAATTGTTCCATTGCTCTTCTAATGACGCAGTCAGAACAGAACAAAGGAGAACATTGAAAGGTAGAGACCAAGTTGATGTGATAATTTTCATTAACCCTGCTCTCTCTCTTTCTCTGTCTCTGTTAAAAACCCCTTCCTCCTCCTTTTCCTGATCTGTGTGGTGAAGTGCTCAAATTATCCACAAGCATTTCTGCCCGCGCTAATTATCCAAAGAGATCCTCATTAGACGATTTAAAATCCTAACTTAGATCAACACTTGCTCAGACCTCAGGGATTCTCTGTTCCCAACAGCAGTTAAACAAACAATTGGTTCAAAGGATCAGGTATTCCACTTTAAGATGAGGGGGAAAAAGCGAAGGGTAAACAACTGCTCACTTGAAAGAAAAGACTCCAGCCGCTCCACAGTATGAATATGCCAGCCTATAATTCATTTCACTCAAAACATTTCTCCCTTCGCGTGGGCCTCCTAATTTGAAGTGGAGTTCATACATAGACCTAGGCTCTCTATATGACTACAGGCAGGTGTAGGCTGCAAAAAGAAAGAAAGGAGACCAGTTCAAGACAACAATGTAAAACAGAAAAAGTGCTGAGCAGCTTGTCTGTTTGTTCCGTAGGCACAAATTAACTTAGAATAAATTAGAAATTAATTCACAATACTTTCAGCACTTTATGGTCGTTATGGTTTAGAGAAAAGGAGACCAATATGAACAGCATATAGAAATAGGTGTCCTCTTTTGGTTCAGTTTATTTCAGTGGGCACAATGTGTTGTAACTAATAACATTTTTAGTGTACCATGATTTAATTGGCATTGTTTAACCTCCCTTCATCTCTTCCTGTCTCCTTCTCTCTATCTTTCTCTCAGTGTCTGCAGCACCACATAACCAGAGTCTGTCACTTAAAATATAATGCTGTCAGATCTGTAATTTTAACCTTGAAGCAATTAGCTGTTGTTGAGGCGTAATGAATGCTGACACCTTTCGGTGATGATGAAACCTCTAATTGCTTGGTAAAAAAAAAATGTAAGCGTTTGACATTGCTGTTGACAGAATTTCTTTTTTATACTTGACTCTCTTTCCTTCCTTTCCGTGGCCACACGTGCTGTGACGGTGGTTGCTTTGAAACTTGAAAGCTAGCAGAACTTTTCTGCCATCAGCTGTCCCATCAGCTGGGCAGAAAAAGGAGAAAGGGAAAAGGCTGGATTTGCTGAAATGATGAGAGCATTTAAACCATGATAGCGCTCGGCTAATGCATCATTCAGCAGAGATGTCACGGACGAGCTGGAGTGTCAGGGTAGGAGCAAGAAAATGACTGTAGCCGAATAGACAGGAGGACGTTGATGAAGTGATGGCCTAGGACATTGTGACAAAGTTTCCCTTCCACATACCTGGCAGGACTGAGTGGCGCAGGGAATAGGGGATTCAGAAAAACAAGAGTTAACCTGCAAATCCACTGGTTAGCTTTCAGTTCAAAAGTGCCAGTTTTCAGTGGTAACACTTGGGCCACAACACTGCTACTGACGTATAACTAAATTAAATGTTTATATTATGAAGATTTGTTTTGCAATGTTGACCCATTGCTCTTGCACAGACTGCTGATATATATGGGCTCACTAAGAAAGTTACTAATTTCTACTGTCAGTGTAATCATACAAGTAATCGTTCTGCGATTTTGTTGATCATGAGGACCTTAGGACAATGGGTGGAATATAAATAGGCTGGGGAAATTCAGTCTTTCATCAATGACCAGCACTTGGGCAATTTTGAGTAATGACATTAAGTGATTGGCTTGTTGACTGATCCTCAGATAATACACCTGGAATAAAGAATGTGAGAGAATAAAATGCCACTCAGAAAGGGTTTTAATTACAAAACAATTGTTCAGCGGTTGCATTATTATTATTTTATTTTATTTTATTTTTCAAAATTTTAATTCTGTCAAGGTGGATTATGAAGTTCACTCAGTTTTGCTTTAAGAACTTGCTCTGATATACTGTATGATAGCTGACTTCCTTTGCATCAGTAATTTAGAAATGCGCAAAATTTTGTGTGTCAATAATGTGCGTAGAGTGGTATATTTGAGCATTTCAGTCGATTATCAATCAAAATATCAATAGGATATTAAATTGTGGAGGTAATATAGATTTTTTAAATATTTATAAATACAAATATGTGTGTATATAATGACTGTCATTTTTAAATATCTGCATATGTATGTATTGACTTATTTATACGTATGTCTATATGAATGCCATGACTTTTTACTCAAAAATAACTTTAAGTCAAAGTCTAAGTGTTTAGCAAATGTGCCACTCTAGACTATTCATATGATCTGAAGTGTCCCTACTACTCATCCTAATTCTAAAGTGGAGCTGTCGTTATAACAAAGCTGACGCAATATCAGGGATGTGGAGTCTTGTGTCTCTATCACATTTGTGACAACCTTGTGTTTTAATCGCTAATGGGAGTATCAGCTGTTTTCCAGTAGGTTTTGTTCTTCAAGCTTGATAACAATGTAGCAATGTACACTCTTTTCCAATAGAAATTACCTCAACACTTCAGCTCCATATTATACACCCCTAATGACCAATGGGAGACAGCAAAGACTGGATTCCTGCCCCCCAATGAAAGACCCACTGACACAGCCAAGGTCCTGCCGATATACATAAATCATAGCTCGAATTTTGTCACATAGTGCTTATCGTTTGTCATTCCAGGCCTTGAATGTACTCTGAATAGTTGGTCTCAAGTATAATGCGGTTAATGGCATTAGCTTACTTAAATGACACACCTATCAGTAGATGTGTAATACTGCAATGTCTACAGTAATAAGTTGCAATGTTCCTTAATGAATTATGTGATGACTGGTGTGATATAAATGTATATACATACATTCACTTAACTCCTAATTTTGAGATGGATTGGTGGGGCTGGCAGCAGAGTGAGCGCAAATAATCTAATGTTTCTCTTAATGATAGACCTAATAATAATGACGCATGCACATATAATTACAGTTCCACTGCTAACTTATAGGGATGCACCAATCCCATTTTATCTTTGATTCAATTCAATCGGAGCTCTGAATATCAGCCGATACCTGACACCGAATAGATTTTTTTCCCTTTAAAGGAATACTCCAGCGTTTTTCAACCAAATCACTGTCTATCGCATCTGTTCCATGTGTGCGAATACAATGGACAATATTTTTGACACGTTTCCTTGTAATGAGAAAAGAACAGAAAGCCTGTTGACCCAAAACTCACTTATAATGGAAACCTAAGAACAGTTGTTGAATTCCGTCAAAAAATGTTTCAAATAGGTGACTATATAACGCAAATTAAAAACTACAGTCTTTACACTTTACAATAAGACAAACATGAGAGAATTTCTTACCAAAAAGCTTTTCTTATGTAGTTTTATCTAACGTTCCAACACTGGATCAGTACAGCATTTTCTCTGCGGTTTTGTGGTATCCATGTGCGATCAGGCAAAAAGCACTTCCGTGTTTATGTGTCTACATTGGTAATGCAAAAAAAAATAAAATTGTTCCCCTCAAAGGAATAGTCCCCTCTCTGAATAAATTATATAGCTTTAGACCAAAGAATTTATTGAAGCATTCTACAAACATGTTTATTGACCACCCCAACAACTGCCCTTAGACTTCCATTATGAGTGAGATTTGAGTAAACAGGTTTTCTGTTCTTTCCTCAGTACAGGGAAATTCATGTCCGTGGTAATCACAAATATGTTACAGATGCTGTAGATTTTGAGGTTAGTTTGAAAAACACTGGAGTATTCTTTTAATAATTGCAAAAGCTGCAAAAAGGTACTGCTGCAAAGACGCCCCACTTGTCATTATTTTCTTTCAGCTAATGATAAGATATAGATGAAAATAATGATCCTACACACGATTACACACATTTACTGCATGCATGAAAAGATTAATCAGTGGATCAGTTTGTATTTTGGAAATGTCAATACTGATCTAGAGTTTCAATACCGGTTCGATACCGATACTCAGTATCATATTGGTGCATCTCTAGTTATGTCAATAATGTCAAAACAAATTGTTTGCTTGATAAATTGTGTAGTTGTGCTAATAATGTAATGATTATTTACTAGGGTAGTAGTAAATGATTAAAAGGGCAATTAAATGTTATTTGGGAGAGAAAGATGGCCATTAAAATGTGCAGAACAAATAAGGCTCTAATACATCCACCAGCAGTAGTAATGGCAGATGGTCATCATGCTTATTGAGAGTGTTTTCTGATATATTTGCTTGACATGTTAGTCAATTTCACACTTTCAGTAGTAATTGCATGCTTGAAATTTATGCAAGCGTAGGCTTACATTATTGTACTGCCTGGCAGACATTTGCAAAAATCCCAATTCACACTTTACACTAATCTAACCTTGATATAACTATTTTTTCCAATTTCGCCAGCATTGAAAAACATTCTTCTTGACAACTTACCATTTTAAAATTCACTGCTCCGACACCTAGACATCACCACAGGGCAAGATTAAGGATCCAGGCAAGCAAAATTAGGAGACACCCAGATGCTTCCATTCTTGTTTGAGAGGAAGTGTGAGCACTTGCGCCGTGTCATTGTGTTGTAAAAGCCCGCAAATAAGGAATGGTACTTGCAGAGTACAACCCTCATTGCTGAATTACTCTTAGAGCATTTATTTGTGTCCAACTAAACTAAAATAAACACTGTAGGTATTAATACTTTTTACTATAATATTTAATATTTACCATGTGTTAAAATGGCTTCATGCATTTTTAGCTTCTCCTTCAGTTGAATGTGTCCCTGTCATTTGAATTAGCTATTTCTCGCATTAGGGTAAGAACTATGACATGCCCATATGGGAAAATGTGGCCAATACAGAAACTGTGCACGAGGTCCTGGAAACAGTGTGAATAAACCTTATTCACTGAAGCTTAATGTGTGTTAGGTCAGTGAAAGGACTAAACATTTTACACTTTTTACATCCACTAAAAGCTCATGCTTTTTTTCTGAGCTTTGATAAATCAGCCTTAAACTAAATTAGAAAATAATTTATTAGCCCATGGTGTGTTAACAAAGGATGCTGCACAATGCAGCCTCCAAAGCATTTTGCCTGCACAGCTGATGGGGGACTTTTGTCCAAAACATACTGTTTCTCTGGAAACTTTATGTACTACACTGACAATAAAGTGTTATCTTATCGTATTGTATCCTATATGAGCAGTTTGTCTCACTCCTTGTTTCTATTCAACTGTCTGTTCCATAATTTAAAGTGGTTGTTTTTCTGATGTTTAAAATCTGATAAATAGCAACCTTACAGCAAAATAAAATTAATTTGAATACTGATGCAAAGCTATAGTGCAATACTTTACCCTATTCAGACAAATCTCATTAGCCTATGCATCTATTAAAAGGCCACATGTAAAAAGATACATTTATACGCCGTGTATTTTTTCCTATACAGGCTAAATTACTTTAGTTTATTTCATAGCATTCTTTCAACTTTAAATGACCTATCAGCTACTGGCTAACAACCCTTTGTATTTTCTTTTTGCATTTGCTGTAAAGATATGCCAAATAGTAGGCCATTAAATGGTCAAATATAAATGAAAAAAAAAATACTTAAAAAAATAAACTAAAGTAATACAGCTAATGCAAGTGGAGCATTAATGATATTAATTTAGGTGCAGGCCCAGACTGCTTGCTTTGGTTTGCAGGCTCTTCTCCCCATAGTCACATATCTGCCATCAGTAATGGTGCAAATAGATTCAGCAGCTCTAGCCCGAGGGAGTTTTAGCCTACATTATAGATCTGAGTTATAATTAGGGGTGGGTAAGTCTGCTGGTAGAGGGCCCTTTTAGAAAACAAAACACACATGATGCTGCTGGTCGTTTTCAGACATATATACAGTTGCTGAGATTTTAGACTGTAGTTTTACCCTCTTTAGCCTATTTAAAGTATAATTATTATGCTCGATAAGCAAAAAATATAACGAGAATATTTTTTATTAGGCTCGCTAAGGTTAAATAGCATGTTTTTACTTATTGTGGAAAGAAGGTAAGATATCCACTACCGCTACGTTTCCAGGACCAAAAGTTTTACAAACACGCGAAATAAAATCAGCAAACGATTCTCCAATGTCGGAAAAGTCCAAACAAACCAGCACGAAAGCATCGCAGTATGCTGTAGTTCTCACGGGGACGTTACCGTATTTACAATAAATGCACGTTATTTTTCATCTTCAATTAATTACAAGTTATTGTTAGTCACCGTCTCCATGTCATTTCATTATAATTTTATTTAATACTGTTATAGATTAGTAGATAAAAGAAACAGTCCCAAAAAGTAGGCCTGACTCGGTTATAAACTGTTTTCAGCAAGTTATTTGCAGTACCAGAAAAGCCCAGTCTAGATGATTAGTTTAAGCCAAAGTGTAGTGACGAAATCTTTTTTTCTAAATGAATTTAAAAAATGCATCGTCTTTATGTAGGGGGAAGACAACCTAAATATTTTTATGCAATGGATTATTTGATTATTTGTTTATTTGTACTTTTTATTATTGATTTATTTATGTATTCATTTAGTTGTCGCGTGAGAATGTTCACTTTTCGACCAAAGAGCTTGAAGTTTGTGCTTAGAGCAGAATCAGGATCTGAATTGCAGATCGTCTTTCTTATGACCTATTCAGACTAAAACAATGTTAAACCAGAATGTGACATATTTTTCAAGATGCCAAAATAGGATGAAGGCAATACCGAAATCCGTGGTGCTTTAGGAATCTCCATTTATTTGCAGGGATTAATACAATTAATGTTAGA
>JAOUQW010000015.1:13775942-13796305 GCA_028565825.1 Olivaichthys viedmensis
TATTGAATTATTAGTCTTGTTATTAGTTAATTATTCATTATTAGTCTTAAACTTGTTACTTGTTAAATAAATAACAAATAATTCACGGATTATTATTATTATTATTATTATTTATATTATTATTATTATTATTATTATAAGGCCAGTTGCATTATGGGTTTATGAATTTACCACATGAACCTTAAAACTGGTTAGGGCCTGCAGTGAACGAAAGAAAAATGTGCATTTACAAAATTAATATGAAGCCAAAAGAATAAAAACCACTGTTACGGGGACTCGATTTTTGATAGACAACTTTTTTTTTTTCCTTCATGATTTAGGTCGTGTATGTGTGACTGCGCCTGTATATTTAGTGGCTTGAAAGCTACACACAATATTTGAAATGTTTTAAATGTTCACCAGTTAAATGCGTTTTTCATCTGAGTTCAAGCATGGATAAGACAAATATAGCGAAAATGGTCAAGCATAGTCTTACTATTCCGGCGTATTAAAACTACACCTACGCCTAAATTTGGTGTTGTACATAAAATATATTAGTGTCATTGTTAATTAATGAAAATATCATATAATAAACCAATGAAATTAACTGCAAAATAAGTAAATTGTATTTCATTATCATCATCATTATTATTATTATTATTATTATTAGTAGTAGTAGTAGTAGTAGTAATAGTAGTAGTATTGCCCCATCATGATTAATAGCTGATTAGCCACTGTTAAAAGTATAAAATAAAGAGGCAGGTTGTCTCTGCTCACCGTCGGTTCTGGTACCAGGTCTTGACCTGCGTGTCGGTGAGATTGAGCGCCGCCGCCAGGTCCATGCGGTCCTGCACGCTCAGGTACTTCTGGCGCTCGAAGCTGCGCTCGAGCTGGTTCAGCTGATGGTCGGAAAAAGCTGTTCGCGCTTTCCGCGGCTTTTTAGCGCGCGAGGGCGGGCTGTCTCTTGAGCTCGAGATTTCCCGATCACCCTCTTCTTTTGTTCCTAGAAGTAAATTAGAAGTGAGACAATTGTTGTTATTCTTATTCTTATTATTATTATTAGTAGTAGTAGTAGTAATAGCAGTAGTAATAGCAGTAGTAGTAGCAGTAGTAGTAGTATTGTTGTTGTTGTTGTTGTTGTTATTTGTGGCCGTTTTGCGCTCACTTGAATAAAATAATCAAATTTGTTCGGTAACTATAATTTGTCCGATAGAGAGAATTAAAAACATTCTAGCCTAGATCAATAGCCAATTGATAAAACTGTATTTAAAGTTAAATCAAAGTTAATAATAATGTACATTGAATGGAATTCTATCTGAATATTTACTGTCAAGATTTCTGAAGTGGAACAGAGGACAAAAGTCACTTACAGTTAGACTCTATGTTAACCAAAAACAAAATGTTAACAAATTTTTTTTAAATCTTTATTTCCGGAAATATTAAGAACAGAATCGATTGTTCGATCCATCTCTATTTGTATCATTTTTTCTTTTTTCTTTTTGTGATCTCCCCTCCAGGAAGAACAATAATCTCTCTAATTGACCCACCAGGGAGGCTTTACATCTGTTTCAGCTTCTGTTATGCTAATATCAGACAAACTCAGTGACAGTGACGAATGGTGTGTTTTGAACCTCTTACAGGACAAAACTACCATATAAAGAGAGAAATATTGGAAAATTAAAGATTAATTTAGAGTGATGTGATCATGATGGTTAAATGTGTCAAAATGTGGAAAAAACATTTCAATGCACCTCTGCAAAATATTCGAATGAGATTTCGTTTCTTATTTCTTATATTGCCATTTTATTTCTCCTGTTTATCATTTTCTTTAGCTTTTTACTTTATTTGTATCTTTGTCCTATTTACAATCTTAAATGGGATATTTTATTACAGACCTATAGTTTAGTACACATGGAAACGTGTTTTACACAACGTTGAGACGTGTTAACATCTGCAGTGTTGTAATTAGTTAAAAGTAAACAGAAAATAACAGACTTGTACACACTAGTGTACAAGTGTGTTGGTAAGCAAAGCAAACCCAACACTTGTGTGTTAATTCAATCCCGGTGATTTTGTATCGCACAATTTCTACTCTATATCCCTCTACATGTATTACATTGGCTGCAAGTTAAATTAATAATCATAAAAATTCCTAACCATCCACGAATGTACATGTAAAAAATATTGTTCAATAGAAATGTATCTGTCAATTTGTTACAGCAGCGTGCATGAAACTACAGTTAGAGCAGTGTTTTTATTCAGAGCTACAATTGCAACAATAATTATTTTGAACCTCGTACAAACAGTTAGCTTTTGCTAAAGTCATAAAAAAATTATTTGTATTACAAAAAGTAAAATGAATTTAAGCCTCCCGCTGTAAAGTCACCCAGTCAGTATGTTAACCTACATGCTTTAAAATCAGAAATAAGTTAGTGCTCAGACTACAGACAAAAAAAGACTAAATAATGTCTCACAACTCATTTCGTAGGTGTTAATTAACACTGTATGCGTTCATTCAAAACAAGTATAGCCATACATTTATTCACAAGCACTGATATTTGCACTTTTATTTGCTTATCGCTGTACCTACAAAATGCACACTGTGTCTATAGATTGATATAGAATCAATGTTGGTCATGTATACAAAATGAAATAAAGTCATTATTTCAACAATTTCGGGTTCAAAATGAACAATTTTGTTTGCACTTTCGTTTAACTGATAAAAAAATTAAAAAAAATCATTCATTATATTAAGTAATATTAACGTATGTAATATTAGGTAAAAAAAAAAAAAAGTAGCTTTTTTTCTTACCGTTGCATTTCGCGTCGTTGTGAATGTCCTCTCTTTTTTCCAATTTGCCTCCGTGCTCCTCGTGCTCCGCTTTTGGGGTGAGAGTGTCCGCGCTCTCCGCTTTCGGAGTGTGATGGTGCTGCCGCTGGTGCTGCGGGGAGGGTGCGAGGCTCGCGCTGTAGGGCGCGCACGCGGCCAGCGGCTTCCCGTCGCCCAGAATGTCCTTGATCAAAAATGAGGAGGTGGCGGTTCGCGGGGCGCACGCGGCCGGATTTTGGGCCACCGGATGATAATGGTGGTGATGGAGATGATGATGAAGGCCGTCTTGCACCGAATGCGGTTCGGGAGGCTCCGCGGTGACGGAGATCGGAGACGAAGGGCTCCTTGCGCCCGCCGCGTCCGCGTCCGAGCACGGCGACGGCGTCGCGCGGCTCCGGAAATCCGCCGCCCGAAAGTCTCCGTCCATCATCGCGAGCGCCGAGCTGCAGGAACCGGCGGAGGATAAAATGGTGTCTATTCCAAAACTAGACGCGCTGGATCCTTCCATGGCATTAAAAAAAAAAATTTAAAAAAAAATAAAAAACCAAAAAAACGACGTTGATTTAAGGTATCTGCATAACAACAGGGAGTTTTTCCCCCATCAATTCATTGGAAAAGAATAATTGTGATTGAGGCAATTGAGGCGTAATTAAATGTTGCCAATTAAACGCGATTTGATGCTTCAAGAACAGAATAAGCGCGCGATTTATTTATTAATAAATTGCCTATTAAACGCACCAAAGTCAATTTGAAGCTTAACACATTACACGCCTAAAGAATAGAAAAACGCACATTTTCAGAAAAAAAGACAACAACCAGGAAAACAAAAATCCTTGCAAGTTTGTTAAGAGGTGTAGAAGAATATGATGCAGATGAAGTCTCCCAGGATGCGGTTACATTCAGTGTGAAATCTGTAAAAAGAAGCTTGGTCTTGTGTAGCTCCACGTCCTTTTGCACTGGTGACTGAACTTTATTTCTCACTCTCTTTCTCTCTCTATCTCGCTCTCTCTCTCAAAAAAGTTGCGCTTTCTGAGCTTTCTAACTCCTCGACATCAACTCTGCCTCTTTTTTTTTTTCTTTTCTTTTTTTTTTTGCTAGAAATCCTCCCCAGTTGTTGCTCTACAATGATTTCCTACATTGACGTCAGGACGGGGGAGCCAGTGATTTTTTTTCTGCCTTTATTATAACACATTATAACACACAGACGCACTCCTCGCGCTCCCCCTTCTCTCTTCTGATTGGTCTCACCGTGAGCAGCACCTGCCTCCAACCAATCAGAGAGTTTCTACTTCATCGTTACAATTTGGAGTCTGAGAGATCCAAATGCTCTTTAAAAAAAACAAAAAACATAGCTACAGTGTCAGATCGGAGGCTTAAAATGTTTTAACAGGTGATAGCATACACTTTTTAAACATTATGCACATTCTATAGTATTATCATACTAATGATTCACCACACATTCTAAAAGCTGAACTGTTAAACTGTAAGCCAATGGCAGTGATGATTTTAATAATAGGGACTTAGACGTATGCCTTAGAAGTAGCCTAATTTTTGTATTTATTTTGTTTATTGCTAATTAACAAAACGAGGCTATATTTGACTATATTAGGCCTTAGTTGTTGAAACTGTGCCTTCTTTATTTGGCGTATAACAATTTCTTCAAAAGAAAACGTGGGGGAAATAAAGGCTAATCGTTATTATACCAACAATTGATTTTATTTATTTATGTTACTTATATATTTTAAGCCATTGCCTTGAGTCAGTGAGGCATGACTTTTTTAGACTGTGTGATGAACTGATAGTTATTGTATGTGTCAGAGCCTTTGAGTGAAAGCATTGCTTTTTAAAATAGCTCAAGGGAACGAAACGGTGGTGAATGTTGTAAATGACACTTGCTTTCTTCGGTTGCTTATATGCCCATTTTCTCAAAATAAATCCTCGTCTTTAGTTCATGATCTAAAGTAATAACGCAAAAATGAGAATTAGTGGTTTGAGATTAGAAAGTCGAGCCAGGTTTAATATCATATAGGGCAAAAGATGGGAACTGCCATATTGTAGCATTACCAGCCGCCACGTGGTTTAAACTGGGGCCGGTGATGAAGGCTCTAATAAATGAATGTTCAAGTTCATTTGAATGTTGAACCTAAAGCCAAAAAGGAGGGGGAGGGGTCAAATGGATCTGACTTAATCCACGCTGTCAATATATACAGAAGGACTCTGTTTTTAGATTCCTTACAGTAATTTATATGCCTATATTTTCGTCATAGTATGTAGCTCCTGGATGATTTAATTCTCTGCTGAGATAAATTTCTCAGGAAAGGAGAGAGGGGATGGGGAGGATGCATTTACCAGGTCTCTCTCTCTCTCTCTCTCTCTCTCTCTCTCTCTCTCTCTCTCACACACACACACACACACACACACACTCTCTCTCTCTCTCTCGCATCTTTTTTATTTAAGCTTATTTTCTTGTTGGGTTTTTTTCTGGCGGTGTCAAACATCTGAGATATATCTGCAATAATTCTGAAGTAGAGCAACGTCGCTGATCGACTAACGTGGGATTCTGATGATGATGATGATGATGATGGTGATGATGATGGGTTTGCTCTCTAAAATTCACCTGAATTCTTTCCGGACTTCGCTTATAGATAAACTCACTCGTCTAGAGGCTATAATGCAAAACGACAATTGTTAATATGTGGGAATTGCACTTTTTGTCGTGAATATTAATTTGCTCTGGTTTTTAATTCGAAATTTCAAAATGTACAGCAAGGAAAGCATTTATTGAATTTATTGGCACCCTTTTAATTAGTGTGCAGCTGGGGTTGCACGAAATGTTGTAATTCAACACCGTAGAGATTTTGCTGTGTATCAACTTAAGGATATTGTGTACCGGAGTGTTAGGCAGATTTAATTTCCTTTTTGAACTGCTCTGAGAATGTATGCTTAAAGAGGCTATTAGAAATAAATGTTTTCGAATATTATTTTCTTAAGACATTTTATTGTCACGATGAGGTTTGCATTAGGTTTGGGTTTAATATAATGACGACTTTCGCGATGATTAATAACATTTTGCGCAAAAATAGGCTACCTAGTAAATACTTTCAAGTAAATACTTGAACAAAGGCTTGTTTTGCTTTCATTCTTGACATGATATCATTCTCTGTATTTCTCTTTGAAGTATTTCAAGAAAAAAAAAATATGCAGCAACTGTTATAATACTTTCTCCGTACTAAATAACTAACGTGACCTTTTTATATTAGATTTTTTTTTAAAAAGTAAAACAATACCGAAATATTCGCGCGAATAAATAAGGCTAGATTATGTAGAGTTGTTTATGTTAAGAGAATTATTCAGATGAGAGACTATGCTGTTAGTTTACTGCGATGCCCGTTTTGACCGCGAGGCGGCGACAACGCTACCACATTGTCATTGGCAATAATTATTGGTAGTCTTCAGATGAACTGAGTTTATACCGTGTGTACTAGAGATAGCCTCCATATCTCAACATTGCATGTCCAAACCTTATATAGTGGCTGCTTAATAATATTTAGAACTACCAAACTAATACTCCAAAAACCATAGTATTAATCACATCGTAGATGACAAAAAAATGAATAAAATAAAAAAAACCTGGAGCCTGGAAGTCCTGCTTCATCCGATCAAACTGTGTGAGAACACTGGCCACCAGTCCCATAACTCCAGGGGACACGGCTTCGGAAGCGGTCGGAGGGGTTTTTTCTTTTCTTTCTTCCTTTTTTTAAATTTCATTTAGAAGATGGCAGATGCAGGTAAAACAGTTTAACAGCCCATATGTGATTTAATATACTTCAACTGAAATGATCAGAATGTGGACTATGCTTTCGCATGCTATGGCGTGAAAAAATACTTGTGCTGATGTGAAGTTTAATACTTCTCAAGATATTCATCAAAACTTCCAAGGTGCAGGGTGAGCTTTTTAAAAAAAAAAAATAATAATTTTTAATTTTTTATATAGCTAAAATCAAATGTACGACTGTCTGTTAATAGGCTTTTCCCCCACGTCATTATTGCCCATGTTTGTTCCACAGCTCTTTTGCGCAAATGAAAGGTGATTAATGTGTCCAACAGCCATTCGAAATCACTGTTTAAGCAAAATGTTACTGTTTCAGAAAACAACATTTCACCAATAAAATGACACTGACTGTCATGACAAAGCCTGAACTTGTCGTGAAATTGGATTTGTAATAGAGAATAATGTATTGGCAGGTCATTTCGTTTGCTTTTCCCATCGGTCTGATAGGTTGCTTGAGGAAAGCCATGGCTGAAACGCGCCACTCGGTCTCTGGGGACGAATGCCGCGTGTTCATTAACAGTTTCCTAATTGCAGCAACTCATTTGAGCCTCAATCAATCGCCTTATTAGGTTTAAGGGCGCCGCTGGAACCAATTGAATGCAACCAGTCCGGGGGAGCCTCGTGTGATTATAGCCGCGGCTCACGCGCCATTGATCGGGCGGTGAAACTCGATATCCGTTCGCTGTCTGCGCGGGAAAAACTGTCGCTTCGCAGCTGAGGACCTCGAGGCGGGAATTCTAGACCCCGGAAATGGAGGAAACATTTTGTGGAGTCTTTCCTCCACAAAGATTAGCGTTCCGAGACTTTGTGAATGAACCAATGAACCTACTTGTGGATTAATCATGTTCAAAACAACAACAACAACAACAACAACCCTTATCCTAAAAAGTAAGCGAACAAAATTCTATATACGTTTGAAGCTAATGGCTCTCAGGTGACATTGTTGTCAGGGGGCGTGGCCATGTGTATAGTTGTTGCGGCCGTGGGGGCGTGTCTAGGCAACCATAGTAACAGCCGTCACCCGAATAGATCAAACAGCGGAGCGACTTTGACTTTGATCTCACTCTATTAACCGAATTGCTGTTAGCTGGCTGGCCTCATACAGCAGAACATTGGACGTTTCGTCCTATAACGTGAGAAACACGGGAGAATTCGACCCTGGGAGAACACGGGCACATCGGGGCAGTATGGGGAGACCGGGTTCTTTTAGTACAGGAACTTTAGTACAGTCTCTGTGGTTCCACATAGTCACGTTGTCTTTATCATGATCAATGGCACAATGCAAAGCACTCAACAATAGAAACATTCGCCTAATAAGATTTCGTTTGAATTGTCACATGATATATCGCCTTTATCCAGTTGAATTTGAAAGTAATTTTGTCATTGCAACCAAAAAAAAAAATCTTTATATATCATGTCTAAGTCTAATGATGGGTCATTGAACCAGTGCCTAACCGGTCAGTCATGCAGGCCTACTGTAAATGAATAAACTAAACTTCTTCGCCCTGTGTTGTTTACTCGTAGTGTACAATCAAACTTTTATACCTATTACCTTTATTATTGATAGTAATAATAATAATAATAATAATAATAGTAATTTTGTAAAGGTGTTTCTGTTAGCCTAACTGAAAAAAAAGTGATTATTTTTTAATGTCGACTGCTCAAACAACTTAAAAAATTCAATGTATTTTACAGACTGGGCCACAAAATCACTGGACTACTCAGTGACAGTGACCGGAACCATAAAAATGTATGATACAACGTTTTCCCTATCTGTATAGGCTATGGTATGGGTGTGCCACATTATGTATTGTTAAAGATAATAATTGCCATTCATAGATATACTGCCAAAATACTATTCATTAAAAGTGTGTCTCTCTCAAAGGAGATGTTTTTTTTTTTTTATTTGTTACCTTTGAGAGCTGCTTTATACAGCGATGTGCACAAAACTACAATTATAGCAGTGCTGTTATACAGAGATACAAGTAATTAATAGAAACTGTGTACAAAAAGAAACACTTGCTGAAGCCATGGAAATATATTTTGCATGCTGAGTATTTGCATTACAAAAAAGTAATAATAATATAAGCCTGCTGCGGTAAATTCATACTTCCAGTATGTTAACTCACAGGCTTTAAGGGCATAAATGAGATGAAACTGCGCTGTAGACTAAATCCCAGCTCTGGTTAATATGTTTAACAACCCATTCCAGCAGACGATAAGACTAACATGAAATGATGAGTAAAAAAATCAACATAAAATCATATCTTAGAGGCTTCTGTATGAAAGGTTAGTGTTCTTTGCGTGATGTGACATTTACAAGAGCAGCTTATTACATCCAAAAATACAGTTTTTACTAGGTGTTAACAGTCTCTCTCTCTCTATCTCTCTCTCTCTCTCTCTCTCTCTCTCTCTCTCTCTCTCTCTCTCTCTCACCTGTACCTCAATTTACTTTGTAATAAAACATGTGACATTCAAGTTTAATTTGAAGTGCAGACTGGTTTTAATCCAAAGACACACAAAAAGAAGAGGGATAATAAGCTATATTGAAGGACACAGTGTGAAGGCATGGTGTCATGAGTGAGTGGTGTTTTACAGCTTTTAATACCTAAAATGAAATGTTTAAAAAAAATAATAATAATTTAAGAGCAAAGAAAGGGTCTGCATGTGCATGTGAGGATTTCAAGCTAAAATAAAAAAAAAACAATAAATAAACATAAATAATAAATTGCACATGTTGAATTAACTATAAATCACCTCACACAGTGTTGAATTAACACTTAATACAGTATTAACACAGTATTTCATAGGTGTCCAGCTGGAGACAAATGAACACAAGTGAATTAAACACTGTATGTGTTAATTAAACCCTGTAGGTGTTAATTCAACACTGCATGTGGTAATTCAATTCTGTAGGTGTTTATTCAGCACTAAAACTGGGGTCTACAGTGGAATTTGGGATATATGACGACATGCATCACATGACTGACCTCCTCTTTGTTTTCCCTGCTGTTCTCAGCAGTGCATATTCTCATTGCACTGACTGACTGACTGACATTGCACTCACAGACTGGTCTCGACGGGATTGTTATAACACTACAAAGGGTCTTTACAATCCCTTAATTAGCAGGATTGTCAGTCATGGCTGGCTCCGCCCATTTCTTCAGCCGGCTGAGCACACGTGACTGCTCTGCACTGATGGCATTCATGAGCATCAATTTACCATCCAAAGTCAAGGTCAGACAACAATTTCTCATTCCTCACTAGGTAAACAGCTAATACACGCAGCCAAAACAGAGCTTAGACCTTTCAATCTTTACAGGCAACTGAATTGTTTTGACCTATTTCATCCAAAAGATACTCAACCAAAATTTTAAAAAAGGAAAGAAATGTGCTAGACTAGCCCTCAAATGCCTTAAAGGTACAGTTCAGCCAAAAATTAAATTTACCAAATTTCCCCCTTACCCCAAATGTAGTTGATCAGCCAAGACATGTTTGGTGTTCAAAGTTTTCTTTTTTAGTTTTCTCACTGGACTATGAGACTAATATAGTTAACAAGTAAGGGAAGCTTATGTCTAACAAATTAGCACTGTGGAAACCACATGCCAACATCATCACACACTCACCTCAAAAGACATTGTTTGGCTCAGTAACATTTGTACACAAAGAGTTTCATAAAACAGCACAATAGTTCACAGTAAAATTTAAATATACAAACTGTATATATTGGAACGATTTTATCACCCGGATCACTTTTAATGTACATTTTCAATTTCAAACTTTGTACATCTGAAAGCCACAACTCCTACCTGTGTCTGACGTATTCTGCTGAGGAAGCAAGTGATTTCAGCTCCAAGATGCCTACTCTTTTTAGCTATGTGGATGCTATTAGCTATTGTAAATGTTGTATAGATATAAGTGTGCCATACAGTGTCAGAAACCGCATAAGAACAACTCACAAGAACAACTCACAAGAACAACTCGACACAGTTTGAGACAAGTGTATGATTTAAGCATTCACTTTCCACAATACTAAACTGCTTCCTTTACTTGTCAGCAAAATTAGCCTCTTAGCCCCAGTACAGAACTAAAAAGCAAACTTCGGACACAAAAGATGTCTTGGATAAGGGGAACATGTTCTTTTTGGCAGAACTATTCCTTTAAAAAAGCCACCACCAGCTATAACAGCCATAGAAAAAACGCATGCACTAATAAAAGTACAACAATGATCACAGCCCTCACAGATATGACACATGAATCGACACAATAGGTTACTTGTTGGATTTAAAAATGTAATAATCAAAGTTGCCTAGTGTTGCCCATTTAATTGCACTGATGTCAATAGCACCGTTTAGTCGAGTTGTAGCATCAAAACTGGAAGTGGATTGCTCAGGCTTCAATACTAGCCTTAGCAGGAACATTAGCATCCCTTAAACGTATGTAATATGCTTGCAGAATAGACTACTTGCTTTAAATAATTTGTAAACTATAATATTTCAGATGAATCTATGTAATAGTAACTAATAAGAATGATTGATAATGTAGCTTGTTTATCTTGCTCTGTTCGGTTGTTGCGGAAATTTCTCCCTCAGGCTAGCTCTAACAGAATGTTAGCAGCGTGGACGATTGTCAGAGCAGTTCTAAACCTCTTCACCAATGTTAGCCAACCATTTAAAACACTGAGAAATGTGTAGTCTAATCAAATGTAATATTTATTTTCACCCAGTGTGGCAACTGTCATACCTAAATAGCACCCCTGTGATCTCCAGAATGAACTAAAACTCATGTCGGGAGGCTTCATATAGATGATCGGAGGATCAGGAAAGGGTCACTGCAGTTTCCCGACATCCTACGTGGAGGTCCAAGCACAGGGCTAAAACAGAGCGATGAGGGGATGAAGGCAGGAGGAGAATGAGGATGAGGAAACGTGGGGGCATGAGTAAACGCCAAGCCTAACCGGGCAAGTGATTTCCTTCCAAGCCATCAAAAAGGCAGATTGATTTTGTCCACCTCAGGAATAGTGAAGTGAGCCCCAGGTTGTTATTGTTATTGTGATCGGGATCAGATATGACAGGCTGTTGGAGACTGAATGTGAGAATATTTCCTGTTGTGATGATGTTCACCACACGGTTACCCACCAACCACTCACTACACATGGTATGCTTCTAAACATGATGTTAAGTGTTTATAAAGCTACCGAAGGGGTCTGTTTCAGATTTTCATCACATTACACATGTTATATTAAAAGACGGAAAAAGCAGCCTTGACTTCAATAATAATAACAATAATAATAACAATAAGTTACCTATTATTAATAATAGTAATAATTAGTATTATTAGTTACTATTATTAGTTATAGTGGTATTGTAGTTTTCAAAGAAATAGAAGTCTAGAAAAATAGAGAAAAATTATATTTACAATTTTTATAATAAAATTGCTTTATTATAAAATAAGAAAATGCAACACTATTACTACTGATAACGTAGTAATAATAATAATAATAATACATGTGCAGTATACTGATGATGTGTTTTTGTTGTTGCAGGACGGGACGGCTCGGCCTGCGCGCACATTGTTATCCGTGTCTCTTTGATGACGCAAGCCATGACATCGAGCGCTCCGCACGAGAGGAAGAAGAACACATGACATCACAATGCGTAAGCTGTGAATCAAGCGGGTGCACAACGGACTGCCGCGCGCGAGAAGGTACAGCGCGAGGAACGGGGGCGGGGAAGCAAGGGGACCACGTGCGAACGAAAAGCTGCGCGAGTTCTGCAACAAGAGCAAATGCAGGTGAAATCAAGAGGGGAAGAAGAGCAGGAAAGAAAGCAAAGCAATGATTAAATGATCAATAGCTGTGTGTGTGTGTGTGTGTGTGTGTGTGTCAGTGTGTGTGTCAGTGTGTGTGTCAGTGCCAAGCACACTCATTTATCCAGCCCAGGAGTGAAAGTTAGGTTTCAAGCACAGTGTAATTATAGCTAGGGATGTCAGTTTGACATTAATGCAGCCAGCAGAAATTCCCTAATTGGCCTCAGAGGAGAGAGTGAACCAGAAAATATATTAACATTTTGGGGGGAAAAAACATATTTTGCCTAATCCGTTCACTTTGCAACAATATTTGAAGACCAAAATGCCCCAGGCATGAGAATTTAAATGAGCAATTTTGTTTTTGAAGGAAACGGCCAATGAGACAGAAAATAGACTAAAGGGAAATCATTAGTGTATGAGAGATCCTGACAGGCTTGCCCGGCTGACTGGCTGGCCTGTCACCGTGAGTGTGTGTTCTTCGGCTCTGCGCTACGAGCTAAGCGGATAACATGAAGAGACCCATAAGCGTGCAGCCAGAAGTCAAAGCCTATTATCTGGAATCTTAAATGTGAGGCTGAGGAAAAGGAAGAAGAGGGAAGGGGGAAGGCGGACGCTGATAATTCAATATATAATATATAATAGCTTAATAAAAGCTATAACCTGGCATAATGGGCTCCTTGTTGAAATTAAATGTATAATTGAATAAATCATGTTGCCCAGGGTTGTCGGCTTTACTTTCTCAGGAATTACACACACACAAACATGCCAAAAATGGGAAAAGCAGCAATAGCTGCAAAACACTCTAAGTTAGAAGTGGTGGTGCTGTCACAGGCTCGCAAGCTGATGTGATATGACCGCGTGAAAGAAAACGCATCCAAGTGCCGTCAGGAGACGTTAGGCCGGTCCCTCTGTGATGGAGCGGCTGAGGCTGGCATGGCCCAAGGCTGGCACTGCAGGGTACATGCTCCATTTGCACCGCACTGGCCTTTTGAAACAAAACACAGAGTAAGAACGTCCCAGCCCTGGCCGAGGGGGCCATCTATTTCTTGTCCAACAGAAAAGAAAAGGAAAGCTGAGATGGAGGGGAGAGGCAAGTGAGAGGGAAGTGAGAATAACAACATATCTCAGACCATGTGTCTCTTTTAGCACGACTACAAAGGGCATCTGATATTCCTACTTGCTTAGAGTCAGATGCTGTTGCTGTTTGATGGTCTGAATGTTTCATACATACCTCAGGGGTATGTATGTATGTGTTTGTGTGTGGGAGCAATATGAGCTTGTAAGGTCATTCGCATGGGTATGTGTACATGTGTATTCTTATTTAAATTTATATTTTATCACTCCATCAGCTGCCTTCCAGTGCCTGAACATGGTATCTGGGTTTTTAACGGCCTGATATATACCGAGCAAAGCATTTAATCAGCAGCTTTGATAAACATTTGGCACAAAGTGATGGGCTTCTGTTTCTGACGCCCACAGCCCAGGGCGAAAGATTGAGACAAAGGCGGCTTTTCAGCGGCAATCCATCCCCCCGTCAGTGCACCTGTCACTCACTCTGACATCAGGATGGGAGATATCAAAGAAGAAGAGGACTTTTCATCTCAAGGAGGCGCGGGCATGTTAAATGCTATGAAAGTTCAGAAATATTGAAAAATATGTGCAAGTGACTATCATTCAATAAGCTGTGATCCAACATTTCATTGAGTATTATCTCAATCTATATAATCTATATATGAGATTATGTTGACATCATAATCTGCACCCATTCTAAATGTCTTCCATTTAAAAATAGCAAGATCAAAGTGTGTTGCCAAATCCCTTAAGATAATTTGTTTCAAACATTATTAAACATAGTAATGTCTCCAAAACCTTGCCAAGGATCATTTGCAATGCAAAATGAGCACTTTAGTCTTAATGGTATATGACCAACCCACTCTCAACAGTAATTTTCCTTATTGATATAATGTAAAATTATATAACTTTGAATACGAAAGCAAAAAGTTGCTGATCCCCATCAGTGAAAGTGTCTGTGGTTATCAAGGGTCTACATGGTGGGTGTGCAAGTGTTTGTAAAGGGGGAAGAGCTCTATAAAATGATCAAAGCATTATAGGACTTCACTATAGGACATTCTAAAAGAAGTCAGGGAATTGGCTGGAACTTGCCCTTAGCAGCATTTCTGGGATCAGAATGGTTTGGCCTTCATTGCTACTGTCTAGAAAAGAGATGAGAGAAATAGTTTTTAGACTACGTAGTGTGTGTCTCACTGTAGTGGTGGAATGGCATAATAACAGAGAAGCCTTCCCCCTTCAACGAGGCCTGTTTTTTTTAATCTAGCTAACTAACGATAGCCAGGTAGCTTGCTACCATTGGCCTCAAAGTCAGCATGTAAACTCACTCCACAGGCCTGTGACTGATCATAACAGAAAGAAGTCTTTCCCATTTAACAAGTCCTTGTTTTTTAACTGGCAAGCTAGCGTTAACCAGCTAGCTCGCTACCATTGGCTTTGTTAATGCAACGCATGTGTGTGGTGCAATACCACGAGCACGTGAAGCAACGCGCCGATCGGAAGGACGATAGAAATATACTCTCCATTGTCATGACAAGATTGGTTTAATAGCCTGATACACCATCTACGTTGGTGCCGCTGCCGCTGTTTCTGTTGATTTCTCAAGACACACACTATCATAGCCTCCTCAACTCCTGCCATCTTCACAGTTTACCTTGTTGTGCAAAATCAGAGGAAGTGGTCGAAGAAGGTATTCTGGTGCTGGCGATGTGTGTTTCGGCTCTGACCTGCATCCTAGTGGACAGAGTTTTTAATCTTCCATATGTACGGAAAGTATGCAAGCGAGTATGTGAACATTGCTGCGGCGTCCACATGCTGTATGCGTAGTCACATCTCAAGTATAACCCCGGACTAACTGTGACAGTCACATTGATGTGCACAATAAAGTTTTTATTCTCATAACACTTCTGTAATACTGAGGAAACAACGATAACGGCAGCAGATATTTACATCTTCTGTACTACTACCATACTAAATTAATCCAGTATACCAATGGTGTCTATAATATTTAAACATTCTATTTAGTGCATATAATGCAGTTTGGAACAGAGCTCTGAATTCTCATTGAATGTGTATTACTTGCCTCTCGCAGCCATGAGATTGGTGGAGAAGGATGCATTACAACCGACGCTATGAAATATTCTTCCGCGAGAAGTTTATAATAGCATTTTTCTTCCAGAGACTCCAAAATTCCCAAATCTTACATACAACAGGGTAAGGGTTGGGGGTTAATGATCACTCATATGAAATCCAATGAAATTGCTCTCCCTACAAATTTAGAATAATTCCTTGTTGGTATTAATCATATGGTTGTTTTCTTATGGATCATGACATGCACACATGTTCTGGAGTCAGTTAGATAACTTCCAGGCTGTCATGGTACAAACCTGATTTGACAAGATTCCTCAAGGTCTCTTGTAGGTAAATTACAGTACATTAACACATTATACAAGAATAACAAAGAGTACATTTACATTAGATTAGATTCAACTTTATTGTCATTGCACAGAGTACAAGTACTGAGACAACAAAATGCAGTTTAACATCTAACCAGAAGTGCAAAAAGCAGTAAAGTGCAAAGTATTTACATATCTAGATAAGCAGTGAGGGGTATATACAATATGAACATGTGCAGCAGTTACAGTACCAGTTCTTTATTAAGTCCTGCACCACACAGCTTTCTTATCATCAAAGAGAAAGACAAGTCTATCCACTTTTATATATCAAGGTATGCGCACTTTCACTGGCAATCAAACTGGAAGTACACACTCCATTTACATACACGCAGAATCAGAGTCAACAATAGAAATTCCACCCGTCACACACTATTGTGCAGTGGAGTAATAGATTTATTTATAATCAGATGGGATCGGGTGCATTCATTACACGCCTTTGTTTCATGGACGAATTTGGATTAGGCTGTGCATACTGGAACAATAAAATGCACCAGAAAGAAACCCAGGAGAGATAGCTTACCATAGACACACACACACACACACACACAAAAACAGAAAGCCATACAGAAAAAGTTGAAGTGGAAAAAAAACACCATAATTCTCTTTCACAAAATCTCTAAGACGTTTCCTACACATCCACGACTGAACCAATTAGCAACGTTTGCCTTTTTTCTTCTGCTCCCTCGCGTGAATGGGGTGAAGACATAAAGGTCATTGGAAATGAATTTAAGTGCATAAAAGAAATCAGTCAAGTATATAATTGTGAAGAGGGCTTTGTGCATGATGATTATTTTAACATGAAATTTCTTGCCCCTGTTTCTTTCCCCCAACGACCGCTGATAAAAAGTGCATATAAAACACCTCAGACTAATGCGGATTCTAAGCTTCCAGGTACAATAAGGCTAGAGAGAGCATGAGAGAGAGAAGAAACTGAAAGCTTAAAAGGTCATAGACCTGTTAACACTGACTAATCAGAGAAGTTCTTATAGTAGACGTAATTTTCAGATTATTTCGAAATGAGCATGACTAGGTCGTGATTACCATTTTAAAATCGCAATCAAGTATTTCTGTTTTTAATACCTTGCACACTAATATGCACATGTATTAAGCTTTCATTACAATGCATTCAGGTAAACAAACGGCTGCGTGCAGGGCGGTATTGTTCGGAAAATTCCTTCTTGGGATCTTAGAGAAGGCTTGGAAATAGCTACAAAATGTGTGCAGTAATGCATTCAAATGAATCATAGCTAAACACCAAGACAGGTAAAGACCTCTAGGCCATAGAGAATGGGGAACATAATGCTAGTTTGAAAAAGATGTTAACTTCGAGTCACCAGCCATTGGTTTAAAATGAAAATCCTAATTGACAATCAAAGTAATAATAATAATAATCAGCATGAATGGATGTCTCCTGTCTGGCTCTGCTCCCTCAGTCTGAGCCGAGCTATCCTGCAACTCGACCATGCGTGTCCCTCCAAATGGCCCAAACCAGCTTGTTTATCGCTGCTCAACAACAATGCCATGCGAGCAGTGAGGCTAATTACTGCCACAGCTGCTGGAAAAAGGTACTAAGCGAAAACAGGTGGCAGCTCCAAACTGGTATACAAAAAAAAAGGGTCATCAGCAAACCGCCATTGTCTTCCGGCGCACTTAGCGACAGTAGGCTTAATTACTGAAAATGCCTGGCTCGTCCGCTTTGAACCATGGCACGACTTTTGGGCTGGCACGTTTCTAACTCAGCCTGTAATAACCATCGTCAACAATACAGGTGCTCATCTACAAAACAGTGGAAAAAAGAAAGTGCAGATGAGAAAGAATGAGAGAGAGAGAGAGAGAAAGAGAGAGAGACTGAAAGAGGAGAGAAAACAAGGGGACTATTGAAGAGAGCAAAAAACAGGCAATTGAAGTTAAATGTCCCTAGCATGGGGAATAGATGGGCGTGGGGGTAATTTTCACAGCAGGGGCACCAGACAATGCGAGACGCTGAACAGGAAAGAGGGGTTTGATTGGCATGGCAACATGTAAAGTGTCACACTGACCGCTGAAACAATCAGGCAGGAAGAAGAAAGTGTGGGCGATGGCGATCACACACCAAGCTTTTACTCTACTTTGGATGAGTGGTGTGAATAGGCCTAGAGTCTACGGTTTTGCCTTATCGTCCAAAAATCGGGAGTTCGCATACCGACGATACCACAACTAATCACGGCCAGGAATCCAAGAGGGAATAATTGGCCCTGGGTGGGAAGGAAGGCAATCTTCTTTCTCCTGTCATTTAGAACACCACTAGACAATCCCAGGTAATTGTAAGTCCATGTATACACTCTTAGGAGGAATAAAAAAAAAAAACCTTGAAGGGTTCTTTTCTCTAAGAGTGTATTGGAAAAGCTAAGTTAGCACTCTCTTCCCAGCGTATTCAGCTGCCCTGAGACATTGCGTGAGAGGCAGTTTGAAAAGGTGTGGTGGTTGTGGTGGCTTCACGGCTTGGAGGAAGCATATTTTAGACCCCGCTCTCTAAGGTCGGTAGTTGTCATGGGATAGGAAAGAACTAGCTGGTGAGTTAAATTCGGAGAAAACTTTTAATCAGTAACTAAAGAACAATAGGACTTATTTCACATCCATAAAAACAATGATGCAAGTTTGTGGCCACTGGTGTCCTTTCATGGCACACCAATGGATTCAAAAAATTTAAAATACCGTCTGTACGATCTCTAATCTTGATGCCCTACACTCAGACAAAAAATAAGGTTAAATCTAGAACCCTTAAGGGTTCTTCAGTTGTCGCTCCTGAGGGAACCTTTAAAGCTCCCATGTAGAACACTACAAGTGAATGTTTCTCTATCAGAAAGGGTTCCAAGTAGAATCATTTTAGGCAGCCAAGAACCCTTAGCTACCCAAAGAATAGTATATAGAGATTTCTTGACTTTTTGCAGGAATTTAGATAAAGAAAACGAACTGACGGTCAGAGGTTTTAATTAAGAGCCTTCCACTCTCCACAACATCTTTCAAGCGGAGTGAGAAAGCTCTGGTTCTACAACATGCTAATTCATACACTGTCAAAAAGACACATCTCCCTGTTCCTGATTATTGCCATTTCGACAGTTTCATCCTCTCAGTCTAAAGCCCAGTTTGCCTTTAGCTGACACGAGGCAAAGTGCCCATGTCTTTTTGCACCCTGTAAGCAAAACTTGCAGAATATGACCTCATCCTGAGTGTAAAGCAGCAGACTCAAAAGCATAACTCTCTGAGACAGCTAATTATATTAAAGCAGGGGGGCAGACACGACTCTCTGACCTGCTCATCACGGTCATGGACAGCTCCAACTGAAGTTTTCTTCTTAACTTTTGTCTCAAATCACACTGTAGTCAGCTCACTGGCTGTTCCTGTGCACATTATGTTAAGGTCAGGTAAAGGACAGGGAACAATGACACACAACCCGATTGTGGAGAAAAGTGGCTGGAGCGTAAAGACCCATCTGTAAGAGGAACAAAGTGCCAATCGCCTCAAACTTCTGCCAACCCCCACCCCATCAGCCAGTCACTATGGAAATCAGGCATCACAAACCAGGTCTGGAATTATAAACCCTCATGAGTGGGCAGCACAAAAGTGGCACAGTGTGCGCCCACAAACTTCAACATCACCGCCAATACTCTATAGTTGTGGTCATGTCGATATTCATGAATAATTCCCTAAGCTTAGCACCCTCAAAGTTAAAGCTGGTGTAAGAGTGAACCCCATGCCTCTGCTCCCAGTTAAATGAAATGTTATTTTCAGTTTTACTCTTTTTGGCCCTTACATTCAGTGGAGGCATTCAGCACGCAGAGAAAATTACTACGGCCATAAATGTTGAGACCTGACCTTTCTTTCTGGCTCTTGAGAAGTGCTGTGTTTGTGTGTGTATAAAGTTATTCAGGAAAGCGAGATATCATCTACTGTGAATAATTGTGACCATTTGGGAAAGCATGCAGTGTAAAGGTCCACCGCAAACACTTAGATATTGCACAAAAGGATGATTGCTTTTAAAAGTTCACATAGATTTGCAAAATTCCCCCAAATTAAATTCACATAACCATATGGAAGGAATTTTACAAAAACAACCTTTTATATAATAATGTAGAAAGGTGATTCAAGCCCAAATAAGCAAGTTGTGTCTTTTTGACACAATTAAAAGAATGCTATAGACTACATGAACAATAGTTTGACAATAGCTGGCACCACTTTCTATTCAAAGCTCTTGATGAATTGTCCTGCACTTCAGGAGCCCCTGAGAGAGAACACTGTGTATCTGACTTCACCACCGGAGAAAAATAGACTTTAGTTCAGCATTCAACACCATCATCCCACAGCAGCTCATAGGAAAGCTGAGCCTGCTGGGCCTGAACACCTCCCTCTG
>JAOUQW010000015.1:13834851-13847101 GCA_028565825.1 Olivaichthys viedmensis
GTGGGAGGGTTGTACATGGGGGGACTATTCTGCGAAATTCACCTTGGCAACGGCTCATTAGTTTGGCTTGTTATTGTATTATTTATTACGTTTGGCCTTCCCCCCATTACACAGATTGATTCATGGCCCCTTCCCTCTCTCTCTCTCTCTCTCTCTCTCTCTCTCTGTGGTGTTCTGTCGTTCGTAGCATGTCTAGGCTGGAGGGAATGATAAAGTCTGGAAATGCTGAAACGTTCTCACTTACTGATGGGGGTTGCTGCTGTACACAGTGCAAAAAAAGTGATCACATTTAATTATAGGTGAATTAAAATCCACTGTGGGTTTTATCACTTATAACCTGTTTTCCCAGCCAGATGAAGAAATCGACCTATTATTGAACTCTTCTTTAAAAAAAAAAAAAAAAGGAGCATGCAACCCGCATTAAGTGCTCGTCCCACACTGTGCCCCCTGTCCAAGCCCTATCTTCATCAAAGACCCTGTTTTAACTCATGAGCTTGACAAGCTCTCGTCATATCCTCCTCCCCTGCCTTTAAACATGAATATTATTACCATGGAGGGTGAATATATAATGCTTTGGAGGAGCCATGCAAAATTTATTACTATGTCCTAGAGATGGGTCATACCGAGGTGTGTATGGCACCTTCCTTGTGCAGTGCTTGACATCAAACGAGTGAGTTATTGAAGGATTACAGTTACTTGTCGACAAATTAATATTTAAAAAGAGGGATTAACAATTGACCTGGCCTTCTTGTTCTCAACGAATAAAACACAGACTGCCACGAGTCCAAGATGAGGCCTTGCATGAGGAAAATGTGCATAAAGACATAATTTAATTCACTGCACACCTGATCTGAACCCTCAATGACCACACTTAAGTCAGACTAAACGAGTGAACATCTCTCAATGTGCTGCTCATTTCAGTTCATGGCTGTTTCAGTGATATGAAATGCCTTTTTTGCGAGCAATGTTTTTATTTCAAATCTAATTTTTCTTTTATTTCATTTTCCTAAATGATCAAGTAAATACACTATAGATGTCGCTGAATGGGATAAGGACTTGGAGTAGTTCAGACATTAAAAATGTTAGCCTTCTGAAAATTGGTATCGATTGTAAATGTCACCACGCAGATTGCACATGCAGCTTGGCAGCTCACAGTGAGGCAGCTTCAGAAAATGTGCAAGCTGAAAAATATCATGGTGACGAACAAGTAAGGTCCAAGAGAAGGGGTGCTCAGGAAAGAAGCGGCCTAAAGAAGATAAAAATAAGACATGCAAGTGAAGATGTATTGACCTGAATCAGGCACAAAGAAAGATGCCCTTGACCAGTGTGGCTAAAGAAAGAACGCTGCAGTGATTCGATGTGTTTGGCTCAGTTAAAATATGGCTGATGGTGTAATGTTGGGTGAGAAATAATAGAAATAATGTTGGATGTATCCTAAATACTGTTCTTAATAAGCATTCTTAAAACTACAGGATGTAAGATTTTGGAATTTTGCCCTCTCTGGTAGAAAAATGCTATTGGATGAACATTTTGTAACGTGGGTTGTGCTGCACCCTTCTCCACCGTGCGGATTAATCTCACTTATGTAAGTGCCAAGTCAGTACACATTCAGAGAGAATTCAAGACTGTGTCGAAAATCACATAATGCACACTAAGTAGTTGTGAAGTATTTCCTCAAGTAAGTAGTGGCAGCCCCCCTCCCCTTAGCCTCCCTGCATAAAGACTTGGGTGCACAAAGACGAGGGAATCTACCTGCAGGAATCCTCTGAGGAAGGACAATGAGAAAGGAACTCTGTCAGTTTGCCTGTTCTTTCTGATTTACTCTAACAACTTCAACAACATATTTCCACATCTGTTAATCATGTGCTTCTGGAGGATTCCTGTCCTTTCTTCTCCTCGTTACAGACAACGCTCTACATGCAGACATGACCTCACCTATCTTATCTGTGCACCCAGGTCTGCAACTGTGGAACTCCTCGTTGCTGGAGGCATCTGGAACTGCCAGTCAGCTGTGGACAAAGGCGACTTTATCACCGCCAATGCTGCTAGTTTCCCCCTTCACTTCTTGGCACTCACAGAGACTTGGATCAACCCAGAGAACACGTCCACACCTGCTGCACTCTCTACGGCTTTTTCCCATACCCCTAGGACTTCTGGTTGGGGTGGGGAGACAGGTTTGCTTATCACCTCTTGGTCATACCGTCCTTCTTCTCTTCCTGAACTTCAGATCTCTTCGTTTGAATTTCATGTTGTCACTGTTTGGTAACCTTGTAAACTTCATATCACTGTCTATCATCCTCCAGGTCCTCTTGGCAAGTTCATAGACAAGCTTGATTCTCTTCTTTCTGCATTTCCAGAGGATGGCACCCCTCTTGTCCTGCTTGGAGACTTCAATCTCCAAACCAGTGGCACCATGTCTAAAGTCATCCACCATCTTAGATTCTTCGACCTTAATCACTCGCAGTCACCACCAGCCCACAAAGTCAGCAACGTCCTTGACGTTGTCTTTAGAAAGAACTTCACTACATCAAACCTCACAACTCCTCTTCACGTATCAGACCATTTCTTTGCGTCATCCTCAACACCACTCCACCTCCCCCCGCTTCCACTGCTATTTTCAGAAGAAACGTTAAGACCCTGTTCCCATCTTTCTTCTCTTCAACGGTGCTCTCATGCCTACCACCAATGCCCTTTTTTTCAGATTTGCCTCCTGACACAGGCTCTTCTACCTTCTGCACAGCGCTCTACGCAGTCTTCAACTCACTCTGCCCTCTAACCTCCAAGCCAGCCAGACCGACGTCTTCCAGGAACTGGCTGTCTGACATTCTCTGGTCTGAAAGAACAGTGCTTCGCACTGCTGAGAGAAAATGTAGAAAATCCAATTCATCCCATCCAAATACATCGGGCTCTGCTTGCCTCCTTTTCCTCTTCTGTTGCTGCTTCCAAAACTGCCTTCTTTCATTCTAAAATCAACACGTATATTTCTGACCCACGTAAATTGTTCTTGACTTTCTCTTCCTTACTTAACCCAACACACACACAAAGTGGATCCAACTTTCCCCACATTCAAGCCACTCACTGAGGAAGAAGTGGTGACACTGATGACCGCGAATCGTCCGACGACCTGCTCTCTTCACCCAATACCATCCACACTTCTCCAGACAATCTCCAGTGACCTTGCACCATATGAGACCGCTATAATCAATGCATCTCTATCAAGTGGTCTGGTTCCTTCCATCTTTAAGTCTGCTCGAGTCACACCTCTGCTTAAGAAGCCCACGCTTGACCCCACTTGATAGTTCTCGCACAGTTGTCTTCATACCTTAAACTAAATGACCTCCTGGATGCCAACCAGGCCATACATTCAATGAAAACTGCCTTCCTTGCCATCAGTGAAGCTCTACACAAAGTCAGGGAGAACTCTATGTCTTCTGTCCTCATCCTCCTTGACCTATCTGCTGCCATTGAAACTCAGCCTCAACAAAACTGAACTGATATACCTACCGGCGAAGACGCCCTTCTGTTGGACCTGTCAATAACCATCGACAGCCTCACAGTCCATCCGGCACACATATGCACTTAGGTTTGCAATTGTCCTTTTCGTCACTGATTGTCTGTTGTATTTTTATGCACTTAGGTTTGAAATTGTATTTGTCACTACCTTGACCACTCTAGAACTTGTACAAACTAGCATTTGCCTTTTGTCTTCCAGGTTATGAATCTTTTCAGATTCACTGGGTGCTTGACATTGCTGCATCTTTTTGCACTGTTTGCACGTTTTATAAGTCGCTCTGGATAAGAGTGTCTGCTAAATGAAAATGTAAATAGTAATGATACCAATGGTGTACTGACATATTATTTAGTACGGTAGTATGCAGTTTGGGACACGCCCCAAGTATTCGTGACTCTGAGGGTATAATTATTGCTCAGTATTTCAAATGTGTTAGGAGAATAAAAAATAACTTTATTGTGCACATTAATGTGACTGTCACAGTTACTGAGTACCAGATGAAGGAGAAAAATCTTCAACAAGAGCTTGTCTTTTAGTGAGCGCTAGCCTGCTCTGCCTGATACAGCAGTCTGCCCGTCTCTCCGAAGCCGCGGTGTAACTGTGCTCGTTCTGCAGGATCATAAACAGCACATAACCTACAAAATAAACTAGTCATCGAATGTTAGCTAGCTATCTAAAATATAAGCACTGGTTGAAGGGGAAAGGGTTGCTCAACTGTAATCTCACAGTACTTGCACTAAATTCACTGTGGGGTGAATGTAGGGACTCTACCCAAAGCGCCATGCATTTCCGTGGCTAATAGACACAAGCTAAGTAAAATACAGTGTAGAGAACAAAACTATCATGTGTATTTTTATTACCCGATCTGTGTTCTCCATGTATTTTGTTCTCCAGCCTGACAAAAATGTTTGGCATGAGGCACATAGTGTTAGCACGCTAGCTAAAACACACACCAGAGGATAAAAGGACACAGATTAGAGAAAAATATACACACCGATGGTGCAAATCACTTGCTCTCGCTTAATATAACTGAGTTAGTCACTAGCCGTTAGTCACTAAGCAGCTATCATGAGTTCTCTAGATAAACAACTTCACAACTGGGTAACGATACAAATTCCACAACAAGGGCAAATCAGCTACCTATCATTCACTAGCTTCCTACCAAAATTAGAGAACAAATAAATGCCTTACCTGTTCAGCAAGAAAAAAGCTCCATCACTCCTAAATCCTTTTTATTCTTACTGGACTTTCTCACTCTTTCACTCTGTTTGGCTGTCGGCTCTCGCCTGTCACCATAGGACTTCTTTCATGCCTAAGGACATGATGACGTTTGATATACAGTATCTGAGCTGGCGTATGATGTGTGCGTACAAAATTCTCGCCAACTCCGACCAACTTCGACACCCTTGACACAGCTCTGACTGTGAATTACTATTACAGGATTTCCAGGGCGACTCAATAATCATGTTTTTATTTTTATTTTTTAACAAGAAAAAATCCTACGCACTGTAGCATTTTTTAACAAGAAAAAATCCTACGCACTGTAGCTTTAATAATAATTAATAAGAAATAGAGTTCTTATCAATTCTAACAAGCAATAGTTCCTGAGAAAACTATTGTTAACTAGTTCAAAACTATTGTTACTGGTTATTGTAGTCTATTCAGTACCTAGCTAATAGTCTGCTAGCTAACATGCCAATTAGTTCCCTACATAAACCAACACCCTGTGTACCTTTGACAGAGGACACAGGGAAGCTAAATAATATCTCTCGCCATTTGTTTACAGACAACGCAGCTAACATTACACAATTGTTTGAATATTTAATTTGTAAACCAGCTTGCTGCTTGCAACCATTTCTCAGTGTTAATACAGACACATGCTAGCTGTGAATTATGGGTAATACACACAGAGAATAACCTTGTATGAACACTCGAAAATAATGACTATGAAGAAGTCTTGTTAGATCAGATTCTATGCGCTGCAGCATTTGGGATATTTCCTAAAATGGTTAAAGTTCTAGTAAGAACACTAACTGGGCATGAAGCCTTTCTGTTTGGAAACCAAATGTAATGGAATTTATCATGGACCCATTAAGGAAAAGCTAGTAGGAAGGCTAAGGGACCTCTATTTGGCTCTCCATTCCAGCTCATGTCCTCTTGAGAAGCCCTTTATATTTCTTAATATCTCTGACTTGGTTTGATGGCACCTCAGCCAGTAAGTGTGCTGCAAGACACCTGTAGCGAAGCTAACTGACTTGGAAACACAGACCCCAGCAGACACAAACAAAATTTCTAGCCTTTACTTCTAAGGCATGATATTAGCCTCTCGCTATGAGACAAACAGAGTGTACAAGGCACAAAGACAGCCATTTGTATTTCTTCTTTACCACTTACTGTTTATCTGATGCTCTTGTAGAACACAAAGTACAAAAGACTGTGATTTATCACCATGTCTATGTTTTAGCCATACGCGCTGTGTAGCTCTCAAAATAACAATTGTTAAGCTACAGGCAAAATACATCTTCACCCGTACAGCACAATGTGAAATCTGCATAGTATGCACTTTCTCAGTAGGAGTGTGTGCATTGCTCATTGGCCGTTTGCTTTACCTGACATCTCCATATCGACATGCTTAATCAGTGCAGACATCTACACCAGGCGACCTCCTGCATTTGTGTACGTTTCATTGCCTACCTGACAAAGGCCTTTATTTCAGCAGTTAACTGTAAGCGATCGGCCGATGTGATGAAGCCTTAATGAAGGCTCGTTCTGACTCCCTCAGCACTCCTGAGGACTAAATCTGGGAGAAGCAGACAAGCTTGCCGTGTTCAGCGGCTCGGAACGAGTGAAATTAGCACAAATGATGTGACACAGTCTGTCATTAGCAATTACATATCATTCGACTTGAGCGTATCCCCAATGGCCTTAATTTCCTTAAAAAAGTGCAGCAGGTATTTAATGTGGGATGAAAGCCGTTGTGTCACATTAAGCATCTGAGAAAATATGAGGCACATATGTCTGAGGAAAACCATGCTCTTGCCGTTAGCGAACATCATTCAGCAACGCTGGAGAAAAAATCAAGTGGCGAAGACAATAGAGGAGGATGAAGAAGGCAGCTATGAGCTGCCGAGATGCTGCAGTGTCACTTTTGGAAGCGATTACGGCCCGTTAATGTGTGTGCGCATGGGACTGCTGCTCGTTTCAAACATTTAGTGATTAAAGGACACTCGTGTGTTATGTTAAACATGGCAGATTAAAAGCTCCTCTCGTGCCCTCCATAGGGAGAACGCTTCAGTTTTGCTCGGCAGTTGCAGAGCGTTGCAGCTGGAGAATGCCTTATTGTCCTATTTTAGTTACTGACGCAGGTGCTGGTCCTCTCAGACTGAGTGGGGCTATTTAAAAAATGTGCCGTCGTATTTGTTTCACTTTGTTCTGTTGTTAAAATTCACTTAGGCATTATTTTAAGCGGGGTATTGTCTCTGGCCAGTTTGAGACAGTAAGCAGATTAAATTGCAAAATGTTAGGTCAGGACGTGTGCAGATGCCCGATCAGATACATCAGGCAAATTTCAGTCCGGCACAAACAGAGAAACTTGCTGCCTGATGGCTTAAGTGTCCTCACATGTTTTGATTGTACAAGCGACAGAAGTCCCTGGGTTAACCAGGGTGGACCTTAACCTCTTAAACTCCCAGGACTCTTCGATGTGTCCAGACTTTCAATCCTCACTATCGTAACGACATACCTTTTCTATTTAGCTTTGTTGTAGTTACTGAATAATTAATAGTAGTTACTAAATAATATGTTTTGATGTGAATAACTGAATAATAAGCTGGGACTTGATTGGGTCTTTGTAAGTTCAATTTGATTAGCCAGTCACAAAACTTGATCACTTGACATCACCACTACCATTTCTTTTCATTTCTTTGACATAGGGCTTAGCATAAAACACAACTTTTAGTTACATATTATAATGTTTAGAAACATTATCCAGCTACCTAAATGTAGCACAGAGCGAACGTGCGCCAGTTTAGCTTAGTCAATGGTAGTGTTACCTCAGTAACAGCAGTATCTGACCTAATGTTAGGTACTATTTTATTATGTAATTAAAATCAGTAGCCAAGTTTGCCAGCAAGCTAGCTAACCTTAGGTAAACTATTTTATTATTAGATTAAAATCAGTAGCCAAGTTTCCTAGGAAGCTAGCTAACATAGGTAAACTATCTGTATAATTAAAACCAGTAGCTATGTTCCCAGCAAGCTAGTTAACATTAGGTAAACTATTTTATTATGTAATTAAACCAGCAGCCATTCGCTAGCAAAATAAAATAGTTTACGTGGAGATATCTAGCTTGCTAGCAAGCTGCTGGTTTTAATTACACAGACAGTTGGTGTAATTTATAGTGCATAAAAAAAGTTAATTATTTTATTGTGTAATGAAAACCAGTCGCTGATCCCTAGCAAGCTAGATAACATTAGGTAAAATATTTTTATTATGTAATTAAAACCAGCAGCCAAGTTCACTGGCGAGCTCAACAGGTATGTGAGGAAAACTATAACAATATCATTAAGTTAGTTGATCAAATTCAAGTAGGCTAAATCAGGACATGCAAGTGTCCACTTTCTCCTTTCCGTTCCTGTCTTATTTGCTTCATGTACTTTGTCTTACACACTCATTTTCTCTTTCCTATCTTCCCTCTCCCTTCCCCCTCTCCTTCTCTCCCTCCTTCCCCTTCTCCTTCTCTCCCTCCTTCTCCTTCTCTCCCTCCTTCCCCTTCTCCTTCTCTCCCTCCTTCTCCTTCTCTCCCTCCTTCCCCCTCTCCTTCTCTCCCTCCTTCCCCCTCTCCTTCTCTCCCTCCTTCTCCTTCTCTCCCTCCTTCCACTTCTCCTTCTCTCCCTCCTTCTCCTTCTCCTTCTCTCCCTCTTTCCCCCTCTCCTCCTCTTCCTCTTCCTCATCCCCCTCCAGGCTGCAAACCCGAGAGATAGAGCTTTTGAAATATGTGTCGAGTCAGGTTCAGATTCTACGTTTCGGTTCTCACAGGCGCCTCCCACTTTTAAAAGCTTTTACCCTGTGTCTCCACCTGCTTTAGTTTTTTCTCCTTACTTTATTATTCCTCCCTACTGTACTTTCATCACCTTAAAATGGTTTTATCAGGCATGCTGGAGTCACCCGAGCGTTTTGTTGACAGCATTTAGCAAAGAAGTCCATGAGGCCCCCACTTGTGAGAAAACGAATCAGCGGGAAAAAGTGAATCGATGCAGGAGAGTACAGTTTTGTGCAGCCAAAAGGACGGTCATTATTATATCATATTATTATTCCTTATAAAATTTTATTAATCCATGATCTAATGACTTATTATAGTATACACAGTAATTTAACCGGCGCCATCCTGTCATGTTTAATTCGGCACTTTGGCTGATGATGGGCCAGTTTGGGTCAGTTTCTGACTCAAAACGTGACAATGTGGTTCGGGTCGGATCGGGTGAGGACAAAAAGTTCTCGGTTAAAATGAATTAAAGCTCTACCGAGAGACCTCCTGCTTTGGGAAACTCGGTCGTGCCACTTAACCTTCATCTGTAGGTCACTTTGGATAAAAGCGTCAGCCAAATGAGTAAATGTCACGCGGGCGAAGGACACAGACGAGAAGCCACTGAGTAACATTACACATATTTATTTTAAACATTCACCAGCACTCCACAACATACATGACATTGAACATTAACCGACAAACTGGACAGGAACACGAGGGCTTTAAGTACACACACTGATTACACAGACGAACGAGCAACTTCCACGTGCCTTTGTTTATGTTTGATTGTTCCTTTTCGTGATGTGAATGATCCCAAGCCTTAAGCCGCAGCGCGAGGCGTCAGTAAAATGTAAATAAAACTCTAATTTTGTCCAAGCTTCGAGGGCTACCAACATGCCACATTGTGCGAAATCCCAGGAACATCTTGGTCAAATTCGGTGGCAGACTTCATATCTGCTGCACGCCAGATTATTAAAAGCATCTTCAACAACACAATTACACTGGATCATCTTCTTGCATCACCTCCTCTCGGTCTCGTGCCACATGAACTAAGCGAAACAGCCATGTACACACACAAAAACAAGAACCAACACCCTCGGAGTAACGCTGGCAACATCACGTCTCAAAAGGACAGGATTTAAAAGGCAAAGGAGACTCTGTAGCAGTTCGTGGCTCAGCCAAAACGGACAACATGGAACCCTCGTTTCCCCGAAGTGAGACACAGACATTCTCCCTGCTGCCAAAGTTCCACATGTCTCACTTCTTTATTTGAAACCCACACAGCACCACTTCGTTTGCGCTTCACGTTTGCCGCCACCACGACCGCGTGGTTCCACTTGTAAAAGACATCGCCGTTGGTTTGGTTTAATTTCATAACTCTATTACTAAAATGGACAGATGTAAAGAACATAAAGATGTCATGGAGAAATGAGACACAACGACGTTCCTCTTAGAACAAATGAACAAGGGATTTAACGGTGATTCATTTGTTAAAGTATTTCATTATTTAGATGTAATTTGATTTCTTTATCTGTATCTATCTATATATCTATCTGTCTATCTGTCTGTCTATCTATCTATCTATATATCTGTCTGTCTATCTGTTTATCTGTATATCTATCTGAATTGTCTGTAAGGGAAAGCTAATTTATCTTTAGATATGTCAAACCCTCATAAAAAACAGTTTCCTCAAAGATAAAAAAAAAAAATGTAATGGATTAATTTTTGTTATTAGGTCAATCAAATATCACATTCATGACTTCAGACCTAATTTTATTGCACTTAAAACAGCCATTTTTAAATACAGTCAGCACCAGAATAATTTAAAACTTTAATTATAATTAAAAATGGATAAAAAAAGGTTATGAATTTTTTTTAAATTTGTGGTTAATTAGCTTAATCTCACACTGAAAATGTGAGAGAAAATCTAACCTTTAATTGAAGTAAATTTATTCTAAGAAAAGATATATATTTATATAAATATACATAAATATATTTGACAAAACCACACGGTATGCTACCATTTCTATGGTATTTGGACTGCGTTAAGTTTCCTAGGAATAAAGAAAAAGCTACAGAAAAAAGACTAAGTGCTTGTTTGATGGATATGAAATGATTTGTTTCTGTATTGCTCTCTTATTATTGTAATGTGAATGCATCTTAATTAATGAGAAAACTAAATCTTCGCGTGCACTTAGCGCGCGCGTGTTGCGTGTCCTCCTGTCAGCGGCCAGGGTTTATGGCTGCGTCCCAAACCGCATGCTATACCTACAACAATGTGTCAGAAGATCACACCTTTACAGTGGCCTGTGCAGTGTGCTACAGTGGCAGCGGTTTGGGACGGAGCCAGTGTAAAAGCGAGGACAGGGCTGGACGTCACCAAGACCTAATGTTTAGTGGTGCAGTAAAAAAAAAAAGTGGTGTCACATTAGGCAAACTAATTTAAGATCTTTTCTCCATTTTCATTTCTCTTTTTCATTATCAGAGTGTGTGTGTGTGTGTGTGTGTGTGTGTGTGTGTGTGTATGAATGCTTCACACACACACACACACGCGCACACACGCACTGGAGTGAGCGCTTTTACGCACGAGCGGATCGAGAAGAAGGAAAAAAGAGGAAACATACATGATGGTGTTATTTATAACGTGTTGTTGATCAACTTGTTCGGGTGTTATTGATAAATAAAGTCCGTTTATTAAAAGAGATATTATTTTGATTTTGATTATGTTTTAGTTTTTTTTAATGCAGAGTGCGCGTGCACAAACGCGGCGCGCGCTTCCTCGCCTTCTCCAAAAAACCCTGCACTAAAAAGCACGAGGCAGAACAAGAACAAATGACAATTTTATTTATTTATTTAAAATCTGGAAACTGGTTCAAATGCTTTGCAGATCCGAGAGGAATGTTGCACCGTTTCAATATCAAACTCGGTCACGTGCTTACCTTCGTGTTGCATTTCTAAGTTGCATTAAGGTGGCACGCGTTATGTTGCATTTTATTTTGCTGCACGCGCTATTTGTGTTGCACGTTCAGGATCTGGTCGACTTATTAAATGTTAAATCTTACCTGTGTCACAGCTGCAGCTTCTCCTCGGACGCCTTGCACTTGAGCTTCCAGCCACCAAATCAAAAAGCGCAGCTGCCCTGAAACACCGTCAAGCTCGCGCACCGACATGGACATCAACTGAACTAGTTCATTCAGGTATCCAGTCTGACACACACACACACACACACACGCACACGCACACACACACACGCACACACACACACACACATACACACACACACGAAACAAATGCATCACCTGGCAACACAATCACAACACTGCAGTGGTTCTGTCAAAATCAGCCTCGTCTTGTAGGGTCGTGATGTTACACACACACACACACACACACACACACACCAGGGAGCGATAGAGAGGTAGAGAGATGTGTGTGTGTGGGAGGAGTGGGAGAAAAACAATACCAGCTTTTTAGTCCAACAAAACTCCTACTCTTGTTTATTTACACACACACGAACCATCCCTCCATCCATCCATCTCTCTATCTATCACAGCCCACCTCTGGCCCCACCCTCAGAATCCAATCACAAAAATATTGCACTTATTATTTGCTTAAGTATTTACACTTAAGTACACTGACTTTAGCCCAGCCGTGCAATTGGAAACAGCTGCACGCCGGTCCCAAGCCCGGATAAATGGGGAGGGGTGGAGAAAGCA
>JAOUQW010000015.1:13886303-13897182 GCA_028565825.1 Olivaichthys viedmensis
GAATAAGTCTGTAATGTAATGAAACGTGGAGAAGGTGAAAGGGGTGTGCAGACTTTCCGGCTTGACTGTATAATCTAGATATATAGATCTATTTATTTTACGATGTAAACAGATAGACGTATGGATGGATGAAAAACAAAGATGTAAAGGATGAATTGATGTACATAATGCTACAGGATGTGTTGTGGGAAAATTGCAACAGCTTCTAGTTATTTCACACCAAATCAAGCAAAACATCTGCTACTTTACACTAAAGGTTATTTCAATTACCTGCAAATTGTTGTACTGAAAATTACGCGCAATAAACCAGCAGATGTCTCAATTACCTACTTAATATCTTATGGCACTTTTTTCCTCTCGTCACTATCTTACTTGATCTAAAATTCTGTCTAAAATTGGCACTTTAGGGCTTTAAAAAAAGTCAAATTAAAAAGGATTCAAAGTTCTGCAACTCTAACAGACTGACTGAACTTCCTCCCAAGACTGTCAATACACTGCAAGCACTCCACTCAGCCAGAACAGAAAATAACACACTCGACAAAAATGTCCAGTATTAAACAGGGGTGTGAAAACTGATCGATTGCAATCGTGGCCTCTGTGCTGTCAGTCCCAGTGAAGGAAGCGTACCCTCTGTGCTGTCAGTCCCAGTGAAGGAAGCGTACCCTCTGTGCTGTCAGTCTCAGTGAAGGAGGTGTGGCCTCTGTAAGGTCAGTCTCAGTGAAGGAGGTGTGGCCTCTGTAAGGTCAGTCCCAGTGAAGGAGGTGTGGCCTCTGTGCTGTCAGTCTCAGTGAAAGAGGTGTGGCCTCTGTGCGGTCAGTCTCAGTGAAGGAGGCGTAACCTCTGTGCTGTCAGTCCCAGTGAAGGAGGTGTGGCCTCTGAGCTGTCAGTCCCAATGAAGCAGGTGTGGCCTCTGTGCTGTCAGTCCCAGTGAAGGAGGTGTGGCCTCTGTGCGGTTAGTCTCAGTGAAGGAGGTGTGACTTCTGTGCTGTCAGTCTCAGTGAAGGAGGTGTGGCCTCTGTGCTGTCAGTCTCAGTGAAGGAGGTGTAGCCTCTGTGCTGTCAGTCTCAGTGAAGGAAGTGTGGCCTCTGTGCTGTCAGTCTCAGTGAAGGAGGCGTAACCTCTGTGCTGTCCGTCTCAGTGAAGGAGGCGTAACCTCTGTGCTGTCCGTCTCAGTGAAGGAGGCGTAACCTCTGTGCTGTCAGTCCCAGTGAAGGAGGCGTGGCCTCTGTGCTGTCAGTCCCAGTGAAGGAGGCGTGGCCTCTGTGCTGTCAATCCCAGTGAAGGAGGCGTGGCCTCTGTGCTGTCAATCCCAGTGAAGGAGGTGTGGCCTCTGTCCTGTCAGTCCCAGTGAAGGAGGTGTAGCCTCTGTTCTGTCAGTCTCAGTGAAGGAGGTGTGGCCTCTGTTCTGTCAGTCCCAGTGAAGGAAGTGTGGCCTCTGTTCTGTCAGTCCAAGTGAAGGAGCTGTAGCCTCTGTTCTGTCAGTCTCAGTGAAGGAGGTGTAGCCTCTGTGCTGTCAGTCCTAGTGAAGGAGGCGTAGCCTCTGTGCATGTCAGTCCTAATAAAGGAGGCGTGGCCTCTGTGTCCATTAGTCCTTGTGAAGGAGGCGTGGCCTCTAGCATTGTGCATGACAGCAAGAGTAATTTGATTTTAAACTCTTTTCTGCTAATGCTACTGAAAGTCTTATTTGGACAGGCATAAAACAAAGGTGGGTAAACACAGCTGAGGCATTTCCGGCATCACATCAAAGAAGGCCACAGCTTTAACATTTGAATTTTAAAGCCATGTCTGATAACGCTTGTTCTATTAATTTGTGTTATAATAATTTGATGGGTAGCAAGCGTTTCTCTCTCCCTCCCCTTTTCATTCCTTCAATGACTCCGAGAGGCAACTCACGACTTCAAGGATACAAGTGAGCATTGGTGCTCACACTTACAAAGTGTGAGCTGTCTGCTGTACATATTTTACAGCGGATTGGGTGGTTGAACATGAAGGAGGTAAAGGTGGAAAAACATACAAAATAGCAATGAAACAAGGTTTTGTACTCCTGCAGCATATTTACCATCACCCCCTTCGTAAATCTCTCAGATTAGTGTCACCACAGTTAATCTGTCATTATACACACTCGCAGACGGCCTAAAGCATAACAGAATACCTACACGATTATTATAAGACTAAATAATGTTCAGTGCTAATATGTGACCCAGATTTTTCAGCTAATCATACAATTTAGCCATCACCTGTCTGTCACATCACACCCACTGTCTTTGATTCCACATCAATAGAGACAAGATAGATCATACACACAGCTGTCTGAGACAGAGAGAAGGCCTCTTGTTACAGTGGAGCTGTGTGCTCATTAAAACTGGTTGAGATGAATAAGAGCGACTTCTGTACACTTCAAGCCTGTTAACTATTACAAGGGAAGGCTGTAGACAAAGTCTCGTATAGTAAACAGAATTTTGGGTTTACCTTTGCCAAGGAGGACACATGCAATAAGAATCCTTAGAAAACAGCTGTCTTTCCGCATTTCAAGTGCACATATGCTGCCTAAAGATGCAGCCTACCTAGGGAGCGTCCTCATGAATAGAACACATGGGTAGTGACAATATTTGAAAGTGTCCACAATAATAATATTGAACATGCTGAATATCGTGAAATATTGTATACAGGATTATTGGCACTTGTTAAACTTGAGTTATTCACCGCTTTATAGTTTATCTAAGAGTCTAAAAATGAAACAAGTGTGTCAAAGCGCAGTGATGCAGGCAACATGTCATTATTAGTTAAGAGCTATTTCTTCTGTGAGGTTCAAGGAGCCTGCTTCAGATTTGAAGAGCAGCACTGTATTAAATATTAAAACTGAATGTCTACCATATAAAGATGCAATGGCTCTGAGGCACCAGTGGTATTTTAAACCACCTTCCAATTATAGCACTGATACTGCCTGCTCTGCTTTAAACACTCCAACTGATGCTTACATGAGGAGGCCACAATTAATAAATGTAGGCGATGTTAAATAAATCATGTGCCTATCTATTAGAATCCTAATTAAAATAATAATTTGGCCAAAAATGAAATTTTCTCCTTACCCTAAATGTAGTCTGAAGTTTGCTTCAGTTTTGCAATGGAGCTACGAGGCTAATGTAGCTAACAAGAAATGGAAAGATTATAGATACCAGTTTAGCACTGTGCAAGCTGTATGCCTAAATGATCATGCGCTTGACTCAATTCACGTCAAGTTGTTCAGTATCTCAAATAGACCTGTTTATGTGGTTTCTGACACTTTGACACATTGTTATCTATAAAAATGGACAAAAGACTTTCTTGAGGTATAGTTTGATGTCACTCTACACAATCATCACACTCAGGTAGGAGGTGTGGCACAAAGTTTGAAGGTGGAATTATACGTTAGTGGTGATTCAGATAATGTACAATTTGATTTATATATTTAGTTTTTTAAATAGACATTTTCTGCTATTTTATTAAACTGCTTATGTACAAAAGGAATTACTTTTAAGGCGAGTGTGTGATGACTTAACATGCATTTTGCATGATGCTAAATGCTGATAGCAACATTACCCTCATGGCTCAAATGCAAATTTAAAGAAAATCTGTATTTAAAGATACAGATTTATACATTAAACATGGCTTGGCTGATCAGCTGTTGTGTACAAATTACATTTCTTCTTACTTTCATTGTTAAATAATTTATTTGTGTAGACATAAAATGAAAATATTATTCAAACCATACATTTTCTTCTGTTTTTGGTGGCACTTTGTTCGCAAACCTAAACCCGATACAAAATGCTTCAAGTATTGTGGTATGATACAAGTATTGTGGTATGATACATTGGCCGTACTGCTAATCCCTAATTGCTTTTGGTACTTTTTTTGATTGCCTTTGTGGAAAGCCACTGTATAAATTAAACCTACAATCACTTTTATTTATATTTTATTTGTATTTTGCTTTAGCAGGTGATACTTGTGTATTGCTCACCTTGGCTGTATACAGAGTAAAGCTCCTCAGGTAGAGCTTCAGGAGAAACGTTCTTGGACGGAGGAACAATAAAGCGAGCTCTGGCTGCCTGAGAGTGCCCTGTGACTGCCAGCTCCTGGTCCAGTTTCCGTCTCTTAAGAAGCTCTATTAATGTGCTCGATGATGTTTCGCTGATTCCGTTTATCTTCTCCTCCCTCCTCTTCCTCCTCTCACCATCATCAGAGACCAGCCCGTTGGCGGAGTGCTGGATCTTCACAGGGACGACGGTGGGCGTGAGAAACAGGCCCTCGCTTCCCTCAAACTTCCGGGAAATGAAGGGTCTGCAGAGGCGAGGTTTGGCCTTGAGGGCTTGGAGAACATTCCCATGCTCATTCTCGTCCTGCAGGAGCTCGGTGAGGATGCACAGGGGAGACTTGCTGACACCTGAGATTGGTTTCCCGATCCGCTTCAGGTGACCCCGCACGTGATTGGACAGGCCGGTTTTAGAGTCGAACCAGCCCAAACACAGGGGGCAGGTGTGTTCGGTCTGACACTCGGGTTTATCTGTTGTGGCAGAATGAATAAGGCAATCACTTATTACGACTGATAATGATGACCCAAACAATAAAGGACTGAAAACAAAGGTAGGTGTGGGATGTTCAGATAGAGCACTCCGCACACCTGGAATAAACTTCAGAGGAGCTTCAAACAGGATTATCTTACTACAGTGAGCAGTTTGAAATATTCAAGCACGGGCCAAATCAAGTGTGATTGTAAATGTATTATTTAATGTCTTTGTGAAACCTTTGTTAATGAGTGGTTACCCCCATTGTGTTAACTGATATTTAAATAAGTGAAACAAGTGTGATATGCACTAATGATTCGCTGTTAAATTTACAATTAAAGGAATGGTTCGTCAAATTTTTTTCAATGAAATCTAAATATAGACAAAGTCTATTTCACGCAAAATCCTTTCCATCAGCGTATGCCCACCCACCACATCCAGTTCTTAAGTAATGTCGCTGTAACGTTAAAGTGTAGCTGTAACGTTATGGGGCAGCCACCTTGAACCCCGGAAATTCTTTTTTTCCTCAGCACAATTTAGTATCATTCTGCTTTCTAGGTCAAAGCATCCCAAAGTTTGAGGGCAGAATTGTACTGATAAGCTGGAAGTTATGCAGATGATAATACAGTTCTACTTTGAGCATAAATGAGCAAATATGGACAATTCCTGCTATTTTACAAGATCCTTCATTTAAAATTGACATGACATGGCTAAACAATGTTGTTTAAAGCAAGTATATGAAGATTTGGGCATATATTTATGGAAAAGATTTTTGGTGAGATAGACTTCCATTATTTGTTAGCAACATTAGCCTTGTAGCTCCAGTGCAAAACTAAAGAAGCAAACGTCAGACACCATACATGGTCAATCTACATTTGGGGCAGGTGGGAAACTGTAAATTAGATTTTTGTTGACGAACTGTTAAGTTTTAGCTTATTTTGGTAATGGTTTTACAGTTTTAATTCACCTCTCCTGATTCTTTTGCTCATGGAGGGCGCTCTTCTGCGGATGCGACGCTGCCGGTCCTGAGACGCCACCTGCTCAGGTGACAGCATATGACGGGCCTCATAACTCAGTCCGCACCTGTGCAGATGTCCTCTGATGTGATTGGACAAGCCCACCCCTGACTCGAACACAGCAGGACAATATGGACAGCATTTCCAGTCTATTTCAAGCACGGGAGACACACAGTAGCTGGTGTAAGAATCATTCTGATTATGATCAGTACACTCTGGATTGTCCTCACTCACTGCGCTCTCTATGTTCTCCTCTTTCACTATGAATGCTCTAATCTCATCATCGTCTTCCATGTTGCCATCAAGATCCGACTGATCAGCAGAGTTATGGACGTCGTCTTTAAGTAAAAGTTCCTGTCGGATGAAGTGGTCAGTGTCATATGGGCTGTCTTTTTCAGTGCCATCCAGGTGGTTTTCTATGGTTTCATTGAGACAGTTAGAATCATTTGCATGATTAGCATCGTTAGCGACGTCATAGCCACTCTGCAAGGGGTAAATGTCCTGCCATTCTGGAAACACTGGTTCATGTTTTGGTAAAATCATGGGACCTTTCATAGGGGTGTTGTGATGAGGAATGGACATTTTTCTTTTAGAGGGAGACTTCTGCCTCTGTGTCTGCACAGCTAAACTGCCTCCAGGCGAGGGATCTTTGGGAGTGTTACCAGTGTCATGGTTCAGATGTGCTGTTTTTCTGGAGATCGCTGTCTTGGTTGCAAGATGCATGTCAAAGCTGGAGAGATATTTTGTCTTCTGTTCGGAGACAGCGCTTTCACATTCTTGATTGTCCTCTTCAACATACGAGAGACCTGTTGTCACATCTATTCTCTCTGTAGGCAGAGATAATTTACTTGGCTTGTCACATTGCAGGGAAGATGGTGACAGGTTGTTTGCTAAGCTGCCAAAGCTCCATTTGATCAGCGAGGAGCTCAACCTTTTACAGGATTTTTGTGTGCCGTTATCTCTCAGAAAAAGGTCAGCAAGGCCATTGGACCATGCAGACAGCCCTGCTCCACTCTTGTTCTGCTTCTCTCTGAGAAACTTTGGCTTTAGTGAAGGTGGAGAGGAGTTGTCTGCTTTAGTTTGGCCTATTAACCTGTCCTGGTCGGACGCAGACCTTGTATGGTCAGCTGCCGTACTGTGCGACTGAGGTTCATAATCATAAAATGGCTGGTCATGTATGAGTTCCAAGTGCTTTCTTAAAACACTCCTATACTCTGTCCTAAATGTGCAAATTTTACAGAGAAACATGCCAAAGGTTTTTATGACTTTTCCTTGGCATGCATTGAGGTGAGCTGTATGTTGGTGTGCTTCCATATCCAACTTGGTCAACGCTATGTGATCACATTCTTCACAACTGTAATAATGTTTGTCTTCTTCATGTGTCTTGGCGTGATGAATGAGCGTTTGTGGACAGTTGGTTCCGAAGGTGCACTGGGGACACTGCAGCTGAGCATTTTGTCCCTGGTTTCTCAGTTCATTCAGATCTTTAATCTCCTCTATCAGCCTCTCCCTTCGTACCTGGTGGATCAGCATGTGCTTCTGCAGGGAAGAACGCTCGCGGAATGAACGCCCACACTCTTTGCATATAAAGGGGCGGAGGACGCCTTCTTGCCCTACCTGATTATGCCGATCTAAATGATACATCATATGCCTGTGCAATTGCCTTTTCTCCTTGAAATTAACATTGCACTTTGTGCATTGGAAGAACCAGAGCTCTGAATCCAAGCCTGTTTCCAGCTGTCTCTTTAATGGCACAGGTTTGCCTCCCACGTAGGTGTCTGCTTCAACGCGCCCGCCTACATTCTCACTTGAAATTAAGTTCTTTTTGTCACATGAATTCCCCATATGCGAGTCCGTGTGCACTTTCAAACTTTCCGGCTCCTGCCTCAAGGAACATTCTTTAGTAATGGACGAATCAAAATCTGTGTCAGTAAGGGAGGCACACCCGAAGCCATGGTTAACTTTTCCTTCTATTGGTATTCTTTTTACTCTGCCCATTTTTCGTTTTCTCCTCCTTGGGCTGGCTGACTGAAGGCCCTCCACCTCCACCTTTCCCTTCACCACTCCATCCAGTATCCTGCCTTTCAACAAGAAGCACATAAAATTCTCTCGAAGGCCCCTGTTTAGGCCTTCATAGTTGTCAGAGGAGCTTTCTGACGACTCTGACTCAGAATCAACGTCCCATAGGGATCCTGCTTTGACGCCATTGCTTGTCCGCAGCCGGCTGATTGCCCTGTTATCTGCATCGTCCCCCACCAAGGGAGTCTCATAGTCGCTGTTGTCCGACTCAGATAAGGTCCGTGCGGATGGTGCTTTCAGGATGTGCCCTTCTGGTTTTTGCCAAGTGTTTGATTGAAGCTCGCTGGGAGGCTCCAACACCTCAGGGTTGGTGTCTGTCCCAGGCAAAGGGGATGCATCTTTGTTGGGGACGTGGGGTTCCTCTGAGGTACAGTGTGAAGCAGATCCATTAACAAGTGCTCCTGAAGGCAATGAATTGTCTGTGCAGGGGGCAGCCAGGACGCCGCCACAGACAAATGGGTTCGGCTGTGCTCCATTTAAAAGGCTTTGGTGACTGTCCAAAGATTGGCACTGCTGTGGTCCCACACTGCTGTTGTTGTTGCTGGTGGAGGTGGTGGGAGAGTAAGTGTGAGAGCCTGACAGCTCCTGTGTGTAATCTTCAGCAGATTCCACCTCTTTCTCTTCCTCTGCACTATTTCTCACTGCTGCCATGACAGAGACAGCATCTACAAAACACAATTAGCATCAAACAGAGCCATTATCATGTAAGATACATAATAATAGCATAACTAAAGAAAGGAAACAAATGTGTTAAATGGCAGTGTGGTTAAATGGCAATATGGCCATCCATTTCCAGACAAAAATACATTGAACAAAACCTAAAAACTCTAACCTTTTGCCCATGCAAAAATAGTTATTTTCTACTAAAGAGAACAAATTTTCTCACATGAGTCAAAACGAGAAGGCCATCATTTTTTAAACTGCATTATGGGTTTCCACACCTACATCCACCATATCTATTCACAGCACACCCTGCTGTTAGTCCTGGAAACACTGGTGAGGAAGCTTAATTATGTGAGCACACCTTTGGGATCCGACCTTCCTGTTTCCCCCACTAAAGTTCTCAGCCACTTCCTAAAATTGACCAATTTTCATGGGAACAAAGTACACCTCCAAAGAGATCATATTATTCTATCTTAGCACTCTGTGATGGTGCCAAAGCACATCCCAGCACGAGACTGTTGTTGCTTGAATCTTGACAAATTGGCATACATGCACCAGTGCAACCACACACACACACACACACACACACGCACATACTGCCCCAAAACACCGGACAGATTGATAGATGAAAAATAAAACAACATTTTCAAGTGGCTAGTGGCAGACTTGCACCTTGAAATGAATGATGTTAAAATGTCTAATTATATCTAATGGTTTCGTAGCAGAACCTGCAGGATGGGAGCTTCTTACTTTTTCTCCCCCCTAAAAAACTCGACCCCTTTAAAGGGTCCAGGCTTGCTTGGATAAATGTATGCTCTGAGGATTTGACATCCAACACTGGCTGCTCTCAACAGGAAGCTGCGTTGCTAACGAAGTGGTAAATTCAGTGTTAATGAGTGGCTTCACTGTTACCACCTCCAAGGTAAACCTTCCCGGCTCCATATTCTCTCCATCTGTTCGGGTGTGAGGGGCTTTCAGAGGGGAAACAGACGCTCCACATTTAAAGCAAACTTCACTGAAAGCCCCCGAACAGCAGGGTGGCAAAGCCATCAGAAGCCGATTTCGGCATTAAATTTACAGGCCTCATTAGTTGCCAGCTTCCACGCCGATCTGTTCTATACACCACAAACAGGGTTGAAATGCAATGCGTCTTTTAAAAATTCATTCACTTCTATTTACTTCATTTAACCAATGTTAAAAGGTTGACTTTGCCTTGCTTGGAGCTATTTACAAGGATTACGAGATTAAATAAATTGTACACTCTATGCAGGGATCTATCTGAAGCGATTAGCTCTTTTTCCCCTCCCAATCTCGCACTCACTTTTTCCTTTCATTCCCTCTCCTTGCCTTCGAAAATGTTCAATAATGAATGCACAAGCAAGCACGAATCAGAAAAGGTCCCATTGTGATCTGTCTAAATTAACTGCACAAGTAAAAGAGCGCTTAACACTTCCACGACACACATATGTCACTGTGCTTTCTCTCTCCACCGCTCCCTGCTCTCTCCATCAGCACTTGCTCTAACACTTAAGTTACACCTCATCTTGAGGTTACTGCTGAAAAAATCTGAGGTGATAATTGCATATTATCATTACACATTATTCTGCAATCCCGGAAGATAAACTTTTCTTGGATATATTTATTAATCAGAGGGGAATAAGAACTACCAGCTATGCTCTACTTTGTGTTTTAAACTTTTAATTTATTTTCTTCCTACTTATTCTCAAAAACACACAGAGAAAGTACAATCTGAAAGTACAACCATGCGCTAGAGACTGAAATAAACATTGACAGTGCTCTATAAATACAAATTACATTGGTGGGAAACAAGGGCTGCTATTAATCTCCATCTTAAAAATAACTTCTTAAAGCGGGATGGTGGAACAGACCTACATAATTTTTAAATTCTAAATTTGTACTGTTCTGGAGCAATGCAATATTGTTCAGAAAAAAATCTAAACAGTCTGCAACATCCACTAAAATATTAGCATTGCTACAGAGTAGTAACTCAGATATTTGGAGTATCGTACAAAAGTGTAGTATAGCAATAAATGCCTGTATTTTCAATGTTTATTTACCTTCTACTTATCTATTTATACTTAAACAATAATTACACTTGTAATAAAGAAATTATTATCTAATCATTAATATACTTTAATCTTGCACTGTAGTGTTTGGCTGCTGTAATATATAACTATAAAAAGAAAACAGTAGATACGTTAACAAGTTCGCCACAGTGGAACAGCCAGATTTAATTGTTAGCCAATGCAAGTCTATGGAGAGATGCGGGTCTACCCTTATAAAATCAGCTGTAACTGGCTTTATGTTAAAAATTATTTCATAAAGTTTACTTTGTTACAGACATGATACATTTCTTATTGCAGGTGATGTTTACTCATATGTACATACACACACATCTATATATATATATATATATTCTGCTTACCACAATTGTACAGAGTGGTTATAGAATAGAATGCTATTTTATTGTCACATATACAAGTACAGTACAGTGAAATTGATTCTTCGCATATCCCAGTATGTTGGTAAGCTGGGGTCAGAGCGCAGGGTCAGCCATGA
>JAOUQW010000015.1:13962876-13992767 GCA_028565825.1 Olivaichthys viedmensis
TACTGTAGAATACGTCTGTAATGTAATGAAACGTGGAGAAGGTGAAAGGGGTGTGCAGACTTTCCGGCTTGACTGTATATGTTTAGGATATATGTATATATTTATATTTTTCCAGGATTAGTATCTATGACTAACTTAATCATCATCCTTTATTGTTATTAATGATAGTTTGTGACTATTTATTAAAATTATTTATTTTTTTAAACCAATTTTAATATTTTATCGTGCTATGTACTTTTACTATTACACTTTAATCTGCATTCCATGTACAAAAGGTGTGATATAAAACAATATTATTATTATTATTACTACATACAGTACATATTAGTGTGTGTGTTTGCATGCAAATACGCATGCATATACTGTATATGATGTATTTTGAGTGCATTTCTATTAGAACGCATTAGTGTAGATTAAGAACACTACTGTATATGTGTGTTGGCGTGGCCTACAGTTGTGATTGGAAACAGTAAGAGGAGTCCAGCACTGAAATCTACAGAGCTACACAGTCATAAAGAGTGAGGGCCTCTTTCTCCTGCACACAGAAATATACCCAGCACCACTGTGCCACAATCAAAGCAGAGTTAGCAACTCAGCACAACCAAATCTGCTTTATTGATACTGGCGCTATGTTGCGAGCAGTAAATTTAAAATCCTATGTGGCCTGCGTAGCAGTTCAGCTAATTGTGGCCTCTTGTGCGTGCGTGTGTGTGTGTGCGTGCGTGTGTGTAAGAGCAGGTTTGAGATCATGAATAAGAGAGTGTGGAAACTCAGATTTTAACCTTTTGTCAGAAGTTGCCAATTTACCATTTTAAACCTTTAAAGTTATCATTATGGAATTAACCAGACTCCTGATTCTTCTACAAGTCAGAAAACACATTAATTCACTGTGATGCATTGATCAGTTTAATTGCGTGACATCTAGCTGCAGCACCATGCTGGGCAAAGTGTGAGCAAATGCAGAAAAGTTCAAATTTGAACAGTGAAGAAAGTATGAAAATGTATTAGTGATAACCAACGCTTCTATTTATGTTCAGATTTGTAAAAGTTTGTTGATGAGATAAAATGCATATTTTTAATTATGTTTAACCTTATACACAGTTAGTCACTAGGGTTAACTGTTATGTACAATTTGGTGTTTCGGCTCCTGTTAGTTAGCTAGATAATGCTAATTAAAGTTATGGTGAAGTAGCTAAAATTACCTTTCTGGTGATCGTTTCTTAGTGAAAATATAACTGTGACATTTAATGAAAGGCATGCTGTCTTTAAATAATTATGTATATAATTACATAACGTTGGCCAAGTTAAAATCCCTCTTTTACTGTGTATAGCAGAACTTCTGCCCAACTTGTATGGTTTTTATTTTGAAAGAAAATATTACTTCCGCCCAAGCATGGGTTTCTTCCACCCAGCCTGAGGCTTCACATCATCAGTCTACGAGTTTGCAGTTAGATACTGCTTTAATGTGCCTCTCATTGCCTGTTGTGTGACCTACCAGAGGCATAATAAATATGCGTCCAAATACATCACCAACAGAGATGATGGATAATTATGATCTATATACAAAACCATTGAGCGAGAAATGCACTAGACAGAAGGGAAAAAAATGACGTTTGGAAGAAGAGCATGCCTAAAACTCCACCTCCTTGGTATTGACACACACAAGAAATGACATATATTTGGGGTAAGTGGAAAATTGTGTAAATTTCACTTTTGGCCGAGCTATTGCTTTACGTCAGAAATCAGCCATTGAGCAATAATTGTTTTCTCTACCTACAGTGTCCAACTACACAAATGAGCACTGTATGAGTGAATACACCACTGGGGATTCAACTGCCCCTTTCTTATGCCAAGAACTAAAACGCACTGATGCTCTAGAGACAACTTGTTAGTGTTTAGCTTGTGCCATACTTCAAGCATGCCAGAGCTTTGATGGCCAAGATCCCCCATGTCCTCACTCTCCCTAAACAATGACAGTGCAAATGAATAACAGTCTGAGGAATAACAGCCAGAAACACAGTACAGTTTATCCCTCTGTGATCTAATCATCTGGCAGGAGACAATACCTGACAAAAGTAATTTAGGGCAAGACAGTCGGTCTGGCACTCTTAGGATCAAGCTAATCAAAGCCAAAAGCCAATGACGTGAGCCGTTGAGGTTGATGGCCCATTTGGGCTCTGGTGGAGGTGACATCATGGAGATCCGTCCCATGGTGGTCAGAGCGTGTGCTGGTCAGCTTAAAAGTGGAGATGAAGTCACCAGGAGATCGGTCCAGCTCTCCCTGAACCACTTCCTTTTTTTCCCCCCTCTATCTCTCCGTTCTCTTTAAAAGACACACTATGTGACTCGAAGCTGCCTTAAGGCCAAAAAAGAAATTTACAGCTTTACCCCAAATGTAGACTTCAGCCAAGACATATTTGGTGTCCAAAGCTTTGCACACGAAGACCAAGGCTAATGTTGCTAACATGGAAGGGAAGCTTTTAGCTACCAGTTTAGCATTGTGCAAACTGCATGCCTTAATAAATATACAAATTAAATTGAAACTATATTATTATCCGAACAGAGTGATACCAATGTGCTGAGGATGAAAGTGATTCCAGCTTTAAGATGAATGCAGCTAATACTATTTAGCTACACGATGTACTTTAGTTCAATTTCTTATAGATAATGTCATACAGTGTCAAAAACCACATAAGCAAGTCTATTTGAGACACTTAAGTGATTTATGGCGAGTGTGCGATGACTTGCAGATGCTATACTGAAGGCTGTAAGCTTCCCTTACTATTTAGCTACATTAGCATCATAGCTCCAGTTTAAAACTAAAGAAGCAAACCTCAGACACCAAACTTTTGTGTAGATTGTATTTTTTACCAAACTGTTCCTTTAATAAAATGCATGGTTTACATTGCCTCAAGGGAAATACAGTGTGTGTTTGTATTCATTAAGCTTAACGTCCACATGGTTCGCATCCCGTAACGACCTCACCCTAGAGAGGCCGTATGACTGTACGGTTACGGTTTTAGAGCCAATGCTAACACAATGTTAATGCGTGTCGTTCAGAGACAATGTCTAACAACACCAGGGTTGCTTATGATACGCAAAGTGGAAGATTTGTGGAAACTGAAGAACAGACTGGATATGAAAAGTTGATTGATTGCTCCCTAAAGATTAGACTATATAAGGATATAATGTGAGGCTTGTAGCAATTTGTGGAGGCAGACACACAAACACGTTTGGTGAAGATTATAAGAATTTATTTTTTTTATATACAGAACATTCAGAGAGCATGCATATTTACAGCACAGTTTATTTACACAGAAATTAAAAGCTTCACATACCATCAGAAATAACGGCTGAAACGGACGGACCTGATTTGTGGAAAAAGAGGCTTTTAGTGTGTTAGGGTTCACATTAACATTATCTCAATACATGATATGATAATAAACATCCAGCCTTTAGTGATTCTTACAATGGTGTATATAATGAATAACAGCACACTAAACTACTCATACTCCAAAAAGGTATGCGCACACACACACACAAGCATGTAGCACACGTTCATACATGCAAAGCCAACACACACCACAAATATGAGGTAGATATAACAGCCAACATTTGGACAAATACAAACACACCAACATGTATATGGCCTTCTAGGAAGGTGCCTTTCGAGTCGACTACAGTGGAATATATATAACTGCCAACTTCACAATGTACATCACAGCATAATATGGTGTTAGTTGTGCCAAAAGTCTTAAACAAAATGACAAGATCTGCCGACAGAACATTAAGTATCGCAATCTAAATATAGAGTTTAATAAATATAGACATATAGATATATAGTATAATTAAATCAAACTTAATATAAAAAAAATTTAAAAATTAAAAGCGTCCTCTTTCTCTTCTCTTTGCTCCTTCTCTTTGTTTGCACATTTTTGATGATGCGTTTTTTTTAACTTCTGGAATCCTTTGTTCCCCATTTGCTTCTGACTTTTGCATGGATGGTTGAGTCTTAGAGGAAGGCGTACACCTTAAATGTCTATTGGTCAACTGGAATTTGGAGCAACAAGTCCTCTTACTCTCAGCCACACCAGTTCAGTGAACCAGGGCATTTCACCAAACATGCAACAGCGACCTGGACTGTTTGCAGAAAGCAGTTAAGGGAGCGAGTACTTTTTAGATCAAGTTCGGTTAAAGTCTTAAAGACTTAAGCACTCAAAAATATACATTTTAACTCGGTTAACTCCTCTTGGATGGCTTATGATTATATAGATTTGGGTTAAATTTGTTACCACAGTGCAAGCTTTACATTTTTCCATTAAAAACAGAGACTTTCACAGCACTGCAGTAATTTTTTAAAAACTTTTGTGGGGATCTACGTATCAGCTCAGTCACGAAATAACTTGAACCCATCACGGTCCAGTATAGTAGTGGGGGAGGGGACGGGGTTTTTACATCATGACGGCATGGGGGAGTTGTATATGTATATTCATATATCCTCGCATTCTTAATGAATGTTAAGTTTTAGAGATTATCCTATGCCATTTTTAGTAGTTTCTGGGGCATAAATATAAAACATAAAAATATGTAACAATTTATTATTCAACATAGATTATTTTTTCATGGTTTAAATTACGACGTTAGGGGTGCTTTAATATTTGCATTTGCAACATCTAGATTTAGATATAGATATAGAATACTTCATTTGCTTGTGGATCCTGTCATTTTGTTGAATACTTTTGACACCAAATTACCTCCATAGTTTTAGGGAAAATGACAACTCCGTTACATACGCACACATAGACACTCTCACACTCATATAGAACATGTACACAACATGCCATACATGTTCAGTATCTTTAAGCTGTAAATTACTTTTAGTTTGTTTGGGAGGGAGGAATATGTGCTTAAAATGCCACAGTTTACATTTTAAAAAATTACACACAAATGTAAAAAAAGAGAAAATATCAACACTTCTGCATTAGGGGATAAAAAACAAAAATACCTAACATCTACACCGAGTAGCCATTTATTAGCTATACCTACCATATAGATATGGTTATATACCATATGGATATGGTTATGGGTATGGGTATACAATTGCTGACTGTAGCCCATCTGTTGTTATGTACATTGTGTCAGTCCCATTCTACCCCATCTTTTAATTGTAAGGGACCACTATTGGACCACCGCTGACCAGATATTATTTGGGTGGTAAACCATTTTGAGCATAGCAGGTAGTTGGACCTAATAAAACTGGCAACCCGGTGTAATAATGAATTGTAAAAATGTCACATATCCTTGTATTTACAGAAATAAGCTGAAAAGAATTCACAGTATGCGATTAAAATCATAGCTTGGCTCTATGTCATAAAAATATACCTTTATACACAAATATATTTTTCTATATATAATCATACTCTGTTTGCTCTCTCTGAAGACATCTATACAAGTTTACACTGACTTGAAAGCTTTAAAATAAAGTACATTCTATAGATTCTGCAGTAAGCGACACAGTTATGAGATGCACATCAAATTTGCCCAAATGCACAGAGTTTATGGAGCTTCACATCTGAAGATATACGCTGCATGCTGTGTACAAAGCTAACCAAGCCAACCAGCTTCCCTCTCCCCTTAGATAATTTCATCAATATGTGATCTGAACTTAAGGCATGTTTAATATCACAACATTCATGTGTGTTTGTGACGGTGGGATCGTTTTGGCTTCGCTTTGTATCGACACATAGAAGAAACGGCATATAAAATAAGCCCTGTATGGAAAATGCAAAAGGAAATATACAATAAAAATGCATTCATGAGACGTTAGTTGGAATGTTAGTCTGAAATCTAAACACCGGTACGACAGCTATACTGATAAACCGTAAGACACAGCTTTTTGTGATTTTTTTGTGATTATTTACATGTGTTTGAGGCGGTGAGAGATTAGTGGATTAAGGATGATGCAGAAGTCTTGGCTGAATGACTACATCTGGGGTAAGGGGGAAATTGTGAAATTTTATTTTTGGCCAAACTATTGCTTTAAGTCTCCAGAGCTATCAAAAAACAGTCATTGAGCAATAATTTTTTTTTCTCTACCTACAGTGTCCAACTACACAAATGAGCACTGTATGAGTGAATTCAGCACTGGGGATTTTGCCATGTAGGAGGTGATACAGCCTTTTCGAATACTGGAGACTTACATCAGAATTGATTAATTATTCTGATATTTATCATAGTTACATCTATTCTATACATTTCTAAATAAAATGTACACTGTATGCTGTAGACATACAATATATAACAGCCATGGCAAAAGGATAATAAAAATCTACAAAGATAATCTGCTAATAAACTACTCTCTCTTTCTGAATGGTCACAAGTGATCGATCATGACTGATTGACTAAAAGTCGATCTCTTGCCTGTAGATCCTTATCCTCATATCATGGCTGTTATCTATCATACTTATAACAGTTCTTTCTAAAAGAGGGTTTGAAATATTTTGTGATTATGAATAATCATTTCTAAACGTCTCTGAAAAAAAGCTCTACTGTTTAAGCCAATGGACATTTACATCAATAAATAAATACCTCTTAAAATGATTTCTTATTAAATATCATCTTTATACTATTCTTATATTAGGAATTAATACAAATAGTTCACGAGCGTAGTTGGAACTGTCGATAGCTTTAGGATAATATCAAATGCTAAGCTATTTTTCATTTTTTAAATTCTTTATATCAACTTTCACAAAAATATATATTATTTTACAATACATTCATATATAAATGTTATTATCTGATAACACCTCTATTAAGACATTTACATTAATGACTCTCAATCAGACCCTCGGGGCACTTTCTAATTACAACAACAACACAACAAAATTCCCTACAAAAGTGTAGAAATAGGGACGTTCACTGCTGGTGAAAGGCCCAAAGTTTAATAAGACCTAAAATGTAAGAACTTCTTTTATTATGGGCAGGTTATTAGGCCACATTATTGGCTTCATGTGGACCCCTAAAATGTAATAACTGCCAACAACAACAATTAACAAAGGCATAATGCTTTTGTTAACAGAGGGCGTGGGGTCGTGGGGAATTATTGCAATTGTGATTTACCTTGCAGGCAGCAGAGGGCTCTAAAAATTACAAACTGCTTCTCTAAAACGTCTTTTAATAATGTAAGCCTAAGTAATTTCTATCTATCTTGACCCTTTAGGGACTTTATACAAATGCTTCCGGTTTGATAAAAGAATACTAACCCAAGAACAGTTCTATATGTTTATAATGTAAAAGCCTATTCACCTTGGAAAATCTAATTAATTTTAATGTCCCTTTAATTTCAGAATCCCCAGATCAAGTATTCTTCTAATAGGTTGTTGCATTTTGGGCCTCTATACCAAGCCTTTTGGCAAACGCAAGATTAAGTGCTGGTTTGGTTTTGGTATGGCAGTTCTAATAAGTCTTACCAGAAGAAATACTACCTGTGGAGCTTAATATTAAAAAGAAAAAAATAATAATAATTTTGACAGCTTTTTCCACTGGAACATCGAACATAAATGTCTAGTCAATGAATAAAATGCAGTAGTTTGTGTCAAATATGTGGTACATTTTTTCCCCTTACGGATTATTCTTGCTCTGAAAGCAGACAGACATTGTATTAATTATGAATTGGCTGAAATCTCGCGCGAATGGAAGTGTGCTTGCTTTGGCACACCAAACATTCGCAGTGTTGCTCAACCGCACGCCTCGGAGTTGAGCTCTCTCGTCTTCCAGATGCTTCCGCACGTAAGAACGACGGCAGTAAACAAGCGTTGTTATCGACAGACGTTTCCCAGCCATATATGGCAAAAACTAAATGTGGTGTAGGGTTTTTTCGTGGCTGGTTCCTCACCAGCATTTTTCATCTTTCATCCGCAATTTGTCAAGGCTTTGTTTCTTCTCCTTTTCCACATTCCCAACTATTTTAGGGGGAAAACGGCGAGTTGTTCTACAAAACTCATCCAGTTCTTTACTTTCAGAAAGTGTCCAAGATCAATGATGCTAAAGTAAAACTAATGTGATTGGAGCCCTGGGTGATGATCTGCCAGGCCCACACAGTGTGTGTGTGTGTGTGTGCGTGTGTGTGTGTGTGTGTGTGTATGCTATGCGTTACTGCTGCTGGAGCACGGTGTGCTCTGAGTGCTGCCGATACTGTGAGCCGCGCTGCTGTTCTCCGAAGCAGGGGGAGACCTCGACACCTTCTGCCTCACTGCTGGATCACCTGAAGAGAGAGAGAGAGAGAGAGAGAGAGAGGGACAAAAAGAAAGAGACAGAGAGAAAAAGAGAGATGAAGGTGGAGGAAGAGAGAGAGATAGAGAATTATAAACTTTGTGGCAAGTTTCAGCTTGAGGGACAGTAAGTAACCACACAGGGTTAACTATAGCTATTACTATCTTTCTGTTCTTCTTTTTTGTTTTGTTGCTGAATGTATTGTTGTTGGGTTTTTTTTGCTCCCAGTCATCTCTTTTTATTCACAGGCCGTACCGGTGATTTTATTTTAGCATGTTTGAGCCGGAAGTGTGTTTGGCCTGACACGTGTTTAAGCCAATTGTGTGTTTGGCCGGATTGTGTGTTTGACCTGATTCCCTGTTGGCAGAAAGATTCAGCAGTATTACAACTTCACCCACAGCTATGCAAAGAAATGTGGACTGCAGAGAACAGACTCTGTGTCGGCACATATTGCAGCTAAGGGCTGACCACACACTAGAATTGCGTGCGTGTGTGTGTGTGTGTGTGTGTGTGTGTATAGAGCCAGAGAAAAACAGAGACTGAGGAAGAAGACTGGAGAAAAAGAGAGTGGACTTTGTAATTACAGCAATTGTGTTTGGAACAGTTTGAGTGTGCTTTTGCGTGTGTGTGTCAGTGTGTGTGTGTGTCTGTGTTCCCCATTGCTGGGCCCACACTCGGTCTGCTTCTCCCTTTTTAGGCCCCTCTGCCGCTAATGTCTGCCAGAAATGTGCTGCCAAGCGGCTCGAGCTGAAACGGACCCTCTCCTCCCAGCAACCTAGAGAGCCAACATCTCCCTCTTCTTATCCTCTTCTCTTCTTCCTCACATCCTCTTCCTCCTCACCTCTCACATCCTCTTCTCTTCCTCCTCAGTTCTCACATCCTCTTCCTCCTCACCTCTCACATCCTCTTCCTTACCTCTCACATCCTCTTCCTCCTCACCTCTCACATCCTCTTCCTTACTTCTCACATCCTCTTCCTCCTCACCTCTCACATCCTCTTCTCTTCCACCTCACCTCTCACATCCTCTTCCACCTTACCTCTCATCCTCTTCCTCCTCACCTCTCGCATCCTCTTCCTCCTCACCTCTCGCATCCTCTTCTCTTCCTCCTCACTCTCCTAACCGCTCTCTTCCTCTTCCTCCTCACCTCTTACTCTCATCCTTCTCACCTCACGTGTGTGTGTGTGTGTGTGATAGCAGTTTGTTGACCCCTGTCCACTCAGGCATGACAGCTGAGGATGACTCCTCCTCACACATAGTTTCCCTTAAAATAATCTCTCTCAGCCTCTCTGATGCGTGTTAAGTTATGAAGTCTGCTATCAAACAAGATGTAAACAGTGTTCAGGTCGAGTGGTAACCTGACACTTAGCTCTACACCTACTACTAATGGATGTAGGTTTCATACAAACACAGGAATTCTAGTTAAAGCACTGAAGTGTGTTCATATAAAAGTGCATGCAAGTGTGGGATCACTCCATAATGATACCTCCGCGGTTAAGGTTCTGTGCTAATCACCGGATGGTTGTGAGTTTATATACCAAGACTGCCAGAGAGCCACTGTAGGGCCCTTAAAGCAATAGTTTGGCCAAAAATCTAATTTACACAATTTTCTTCTTACCCCAAATGTAGTTGATTAGTAGCCAAGACATGTGTGATGTCTAAAGATTAAAACTTATTTAGTTTTGCACTAAACTAAAACTGCCAGTTTAGCATGCATACTTCAGACAGCAAACATCAAGATCAGTCTTGGCTAATCTAATGAAATGACTACATTTGTAATAAGGGGGAACATTGTGTACCTTTCATTTTTGGGCCAAACTGTTCCTTTAATCCCTCAACTACTCCACTCTGTGCCTTGATTTGATTCGGCCTCACTTGATAGTCACGTTGGATAAAAGCGTCTGCCAAATGACTAAATGTACATGTAAATGTAAATGTAGATTAAATTGAAAGAGATCTGTAGACAGAGTTGGTAAGAAAGATAGCGACAGAGTGAAAAAGAGCGAGTGAGAGTTTTGACTTTGAACTACTAGACTCCATCTGGCATTTGGTTGGTTTTGCTTCTAGAGGAAAGAACACTGCCTTATTTTTGCTCATGTTTTAGTCATCTTCAAAATAACTGCGATATTTTAGGCTCCTTGGGGTTTAACGTTCACATCTTAAATGACTCCTTTAAAGGGAATTCCAGTCAGATCAGATGAGACATTTCTGTTTGAGGAGTTAAAAATGGGTGTATCGATGATTAAAAATGGGTGTATCGATGATTAAAAATGGGTGTATCGATGACTTTTAGCACTCTTATTAGAAACACATCACTACAGCAGTTTTACCACTGGACCTGGCAACCGAGTGGGGTGACCAAGGCAGTACCCTCTGATCAGAACTACCAAGTCTGTGGTTTTCCTGCAGTACAGGGCTACTTTTTGAACTGTCTATTCTAAGCTATTCTTTATTTATGTTAATATATGTAATAATACGAGACAGTTTCAGGACCTTGATGAAATAGCTGTTTGGGTGGGTTATTTTTTTTATACTCAGCAAATGAATATTCAGCAAAAGACAATTATTGTATGATGTTACTCTTTATGATTTATGATATTACAACACAGTTAGCAATGATAGTCATGATGTTGGACTTTAAAAGTATGGTACAGGGTTTGGAAAGGGCCTATTTTTAATTTTGGTATTGGGCTGCTTTTGTCACACTGACTTGCAAATTCTGTCCCTGATCTTTACAAAAGGAACTTTGAGGCCCCTACTAAGTTAGGGCTGAACTAGCTAGCTATCTAGGCCATGTAGGTAATGATTAGATACTGCAATGATAGCATCTTGGTTTTAAACCCCAGTTTATTAAGTACATTATTTTACTTAATACCTTCATATAGAGTGATAATAGCTAACTAGCAAGCTAGCTAGCTATGTAGCTATGGATGTTTAGCTACTGCAATGACAACCTCTTTATTATTTCAACCTGGCACATGAGTATGACGGCTGTGTGATACTGCGAGACGTTTGTGGAAGCAACGAAGGGTAACCATGTGGATGTGGGTGGTTAAAGGTAATTAAAGGATAAGCTCAGTGGGGGAACCATCATAGTCTACACACCAGCAGGGGTAAATCTAACAGTACCCTTTACACGTGTTTCTATCAGAACAAAACAAAGTTGAAACTTTGGGAGTTAGTCCAAGCAAAAGACTTGCTTTTCACACTGAGTCTCTGGAAGTCGAAATAACATGATGTTCTCCAGGCGTTCCAGCACAAACAGGTGGATAAAGATAATCTCAATCTCACCTGCATCTCAATCTTGATCTCACTTTTATTTCAGCTCAACACGAGAAGCGAAACGCAGGAGCTCAAGCCAAGCCAAGATTACATCAGCCTGGAAAAGCTTGTCATACAGCCAGAGAACTTAAAGCTAATACTAACGGTCATTACAAGATTGATTAGCACATTTTTAAACTTCCATTGACATTTAGAGAGGATTAAAGTGATGTTAAAAACACAGACAGACCCAGAAAACCGGTCTGGAATGAAACCGTGGTGGGTCAGGTCAACGGCACTGCGGACTAGTGGCATCATGCCAAATGAGGATGTGACTCCTCCTTAGTGTGCTTAATCAATCATTGCAGCTCTTTAGCAACTTCATCCTCCACATTCCACACATAGCGTTCCCTAAAATAGACACTGTTGTCCTCTAATGAGTGTTTTTTCCCCAGACTATTAGATTTAAATGTTTTTTTTGCCTAGCAGGTGCTATGGCTTTACAAAGCAACATTACAATTTTTTCTTTAGCCTATGCCCATTTGTTAGTGTTTTTTTCCGATAGGCGTGCTACCCTGGCTCTTACGGGAATGTTATGGCAAGGTGCACTACCATTTGGAGATAATTAAAAATACAATAGGCATGCTAGCAGAAATTAACATTATAGCATGAAGATGAGACCACAGTCTAGTGTCTTGTTTTCTATTGGCTCACACTTCTAAAGTTAACGGATTTGCGGGTTCAGATGAAATTAACCACTACTGGAAGCAAACTCCTTTTTCGCCTTCCTGCATCCTCTTCCATTCAAGTGAATAGTTTTTCCACCAGGCAAATTTTATTTGCGCTCTGCCTGACTTGCTTTTTATACACCGGAGTGACTTACTGTCTTAAAAATACTGCTTTTAAATAAGATGGAAACAGTGCTCAGGTGGATTGATGAAACTATCATAATCCGTGCAGCTTGTCTAAAAGTGATCATTCCTCTGAGGAGTCAGTGAGGGTCGCTGGGTGGGAAAGGTGGAGTGGGGGGTAAATCTTGGCATCCAGTATAAGGAGTGAGTGTGAGTGTGTGTGTGTGTGAGTGTATGTGTATGTGTTTTCCTGTGAGGCCTAAAGAGACCTTCGAAGCGGACGAGGGGAATTCCAGCCCCACTTGTTCTATTGTACCCAGAATATCCCAGAATGCCCCTTGAACATTTAATGCCCACCTCCAATGGCTGAAAATGCAGGAGTGTCCGAGTTTCAGCTGACAAACAGGAAGTAGTTACATCACAGAGACTCTGTGTTATTGTTATCATTCTGTCAGCACCGGGCAGCGTTTCTTGGTGATCAAAAAGGGATCTTTTCCCCATTTCCTGTTTTGACAGGATGATAACCTTTTATAACCTTCTATGATGGACAGTGAGAGTGCAGGTCAGGTGACTTTGAGAGAGTGTGAGCTCTCTGATGCAGTATTGTAAGTGACTGAATCTTACCTGTGTGTGAATAGATGAACCAAAGCGCTGCTGTGAGCAGAGCTCCTATGACGAAGGCTGCAAAGGCGATGCCCACCACAGTCGGCGTGTCCAGAACATACATGTGAGCTATGAAAGAATTAATGATGCTTAAAACATAATGTCCAACATTCACAGCAAGAATTGAATCACTTGCAATTTCAGAAATGTCTGAAGCTTACAAAACATACAGAAACAAAAGGTGCAAGGTACAAAAGTCTAAGTGTTCTACCAAGTGGACTGCTTTTATTATTACTTAATTCATGCTTATTATTCAAAACTACATTCTTTAAAACAGAGAAAACCAAGTTTTAGCTGTTGGAAATCCTCATATGAAATTGAAATCTAACTGAATATTGTGTTTATACATCGTTCATACACCGTTTCCTTCATTTTTTAGGATTTTCTATGACCCCACAAACTTCATTCCAACAGTAACACATGTACACTTCTAACACACAGAATTAATTATCCTTTAACAACTAACCCTGCATTCACACTAGAAAGCAAAAAGTCGGTGGTGTCGCACCAGGTTTTGGAAACATGTCCACTTGCATATTTCATTGCTGCAGGCCATCGCACTGCCACTCCCTGCTCGCCATTGGTGGGCGTTTCTATGACATTCCTATGTGTTTGGTGTTAGGCGAGCTTCTTTTTGAGCAGTTGTATCGTTATAAAGTCATTTTGAAAGCCTTTTTAACTACAACTAATAAACCGCTTAACCAGGTTTCTAGTTTTCAAGGATGGAAAATCCCAAACGTGTGGATAAAGTGTCAATAAACAAATCATTTAAACTCACCTGAGACCAACGCACTCAGCAAATCTTTGCCAAGCTAAATTTACTGGTGTCGTAAAATCGTAACTGGAAAACCAGAGACAGCAATTATGATTTTTTTCCTCCATATTTGAAAGATATTTTTTAATGTTTGACATTTGTCCTCAATCATGACAAACACTAACCTAGCCTCGTCTGATTGGCTAAATGCAATGGAGCGGACAGACTCATTTGAATCAAGTTGAGCTCTGATGATGAAGTTCTACCGCTACTGTTGTCGCCTGTGGGCGTGGACTGTCCAGCTCTTTTTTAAAGAAATAGTAGTAGGTGCCAAAATGTATACAGGGTATTGTATAATTTATACACATCACCCTGTTACTTTTGTTTTAAATGTATTTCAATATTGAAGTAAAATGGCGCTTTTCACCCTGTCGGCATGTCACTGTTGCCGTCATTGCGGCTCCATGTTGCAAACTTACATGATAAATGAATGGTTGTCTGTCACTTTGTTGCTTGTTAGTGTGAACATAGGACATTGACTTAATTAGTACTTTCCTCTAGGAGTTTGTGTTATCAGTCAATAAGATCACCGTTATAAACTCATACTAGTGCAAGATGATGAAACTTGAGAAATACAGTCCTCTGTAGTGAACTCAGACTTTTGGAACCCATGTACATCTAGAATACAATCTACAATGAGTCTCAAGGCATTACAGGAACTTACACTCATGAGAACCACCAACTGGAGGCCGTGAAGGCTTTTGGGTTGTGGGAGCTGGAAAAAAAAGAAAAGAAACAAAGCTGGTTCAAACACAAGAATACACATTTAAAACAAACACATCACTACTGCAACGAAGTAGCAGACTCCTTTGCTTAGAGAAAGACTGCCAGAGAGTGAGCTTTACTCTTATCAGAGCAGGTGACACAAAATCCTTTCAAAGTCACATCTGGTTTGGAGTCGAGCCCACATGAACGTGCAGAGATACGGGAGCTGGCAGAACCGCCTCGTCCCAAATAGCAGGCCAAGCGCCTGAGCAACTTCTCGGCCTGGCGAACCAATCGGATGAGTTTCAGGCCTCTAATTAGGTCTAATGATCTCCGATCACGCTGCACAATAGTTCCTGTGTAGCTGCGGGCATCAGGGTCATACTGGCACAGCGCCACGAGACGGGCACAAAGGCAGCTGTTCTGGGAAGAACACCTTCAGGTTTTCATCTGTGCTGATGGTCACTGACGGGACTATCAATGGAAAGCTCATACACGCCCACACACCCTATCCTCACTGTCCAGCTTGTAATGTGGAAAATGCAGTGCCACACCATTAGCACTCCTGACCATATATGAACCCCTGAGGCCAAGTACAAGGGAGTAGTAAAGTCCAGTAACTTTCTCACTGAGGCCAAAGAGCACGAGTGCATTCATTACTGTAGTCAAAAAACACAATGCTGTACAATCTCCACATAATCAAATGAATCCCAGAATCTCTTTATAAAATTTGTGGGATGGGTCGGAAAAACAGAGAACACAAAAGGCTGAATGTTGAGTGGATCCCTGAGAGAATCTACGTCAGGTCTCAAGATGAGGACAGAGGTCTATTCACTCCTCCAAACATTTAAACTCACGGCTCTGCTCCACCTAGCAGCTCCAATAAAGACATGAGGCGAGGGGGTTGGACCTCGCAACTTAGGATTCGGCCAGCATTCCTGACCCAGAGTTTAAACACTTTCTTTCTGTTCTTTCCTTTACCTTCTGTGGTCAGTTTGGTTCTCAGTGGAGGAAGAAAAGAGGAGAATGACAAGTGAGGCCATGTGCATATGTCTGTATTCTAGCCAGCTCTAGAAGGAGGCCAAAATTCACGATTGTCTTTGTTCACTTTCTAACACTCCTACACGACACCATAATACACTCAATGAATTGCTTTGAATCAGAGTGACTTTTAACATTGCTGTGTTTCATATAGGATTGTCAAGAATCACCGTATTTTCTGGTCAATAAGTCATGCCGGAGTATAAAGACGCACCCCCCTAATTTCTGTTTGCTTGGAGAAAAATATATATATATATATATGTCACTTTGTAACAGGTATTTTCATTTTACATAATGTTTGTACTGTCTCTAAAAAGGCACTTCAGGGACGCCTATTGTTATGGCCTAGTTTAGTTTTTGTCCCGTAAATGTTTCCGTAACTGAAGCCGTTGCAACATTCCCTTTCTAAGTCCCTCCGTCAGGCCTGGGAAATATACATATGTAATCACATTTTTAATGCTAAAACCTTGATAATCACAAGTAGCTTTTGCTTGTTCGATCACTGGATTTTCAATGTTATGTTAGTGCCAAACTAATGGGAGTGTTAATTTAACATATGGGCAGTAAACCAGCACGACTGCTGGAATAACAAGCCTACCATAAATATGTTAAGGATTAGGCTAATACAAAAATTATAACATATACGTCATAAATCACACCACCTGCTAGAGGGCATAAAACATGTCTTACTGCTCGGGAAATATGTTGCAATTGAAATATGTTGGGATTCTATTAAATATTAAGTGTAATCGATATAATTACCATTGGCCTTCAATATAAGCATCAACATTTTAGTTCACAGCTGGCGTTTTCTAACACTGCTTCAGATTTTGTAAAAGGGCAGGGAATCTATCGTGCGGCAGTTAAATCAGCATTTGAACGCTGATGTTTAGCACCGCTGTTTTTCCCCCAGTGGTCAGCATGCCCAAACAGCCCTCTTTGATTTGTAGATCAGGCTCCAGCGTTGGGCTGCTGTCCAGCACGAACCGCTAGGCCTTTTCAAAAGGGTGCTTGTTTTCTTTGCCATCCGAGCATAAGAGATGTCTTTGTCTTCAAAGCACAGCTCGGAGCCTTTTTTCATTACGCTTATGGCATATCTGCATTTTCCTAATCCTCACCAGGGAATGCGAGCTCACAGCTCTAGCAAATTAAACATGCCACATAAAGTATGTCTTCTCATCACAAGTAAAGTAACGGCGAATTGGCAACGGACTCACGTAATGCGGATTCAGACAGAATTCAATTTACTATTTGATGCAAAGCCCTAGGTGTATCCAAGCAGGCGTGGCACTGAGGACAGTCTTTTTAAAAGAGTGCTCTGTTTTGGGTCAAAAAATAGCCAACGCACACTTTGCTTGACCACAGCCACACAAACTAGGCTCATAAGTCAGAATCACACATGCATCGTTTATCCACTAGATCTAACTGAGTGAGGTCAATTAAGTAATTTCTGGTCACCATGCCTCATATGCCTCATGCCTCAGAATGGGTGATTAGCATGCTGCAATCTTCAACAGCACTGTGAGTCAGAGTTGGCTCACTCCAAGTGCAAGCAGAGTGTAACTGGGCCAACAATGAAGAGCAAAATAAAGGCTTAGATTAGGTCATTATTATAAAGACGTGATGCTCGGCCACCATCCATATCCCCTCTAGAGTTTGACATGTATACTCAGGCTCACAGGGGAATAAAGAAAAAGGGGAACAGAATTGATGAATGGGTAAGTTTACGTCACATCAGGGCTCAAAGCCAACTAGTAGAATGAGTATTCCGATTGAATTAAGATCTGATGTGAATCCCAGCAGGTGTGAGACTGAGGATTGTTTTCTTGATGGTTTGCGCTGACTTCAGTTACAAAATAACCAGTGGTCAAGCTGTAAAACATTTTCACTGGAAGATGTGGTTAAGATAAACCAGTTAACAGTTATCAGGCACTGCATTAACATCCATCAGCAAAGATTTATTATTATTATTATTATTATTATTAACACTTTTGGCTGCAATATCTCACTAATTTAGCTGATCTGGCGATCCTGATTTTGGAAATGTAACTGAAATTGCAGTTTTGCCTTTTATTTTTAAACCATTTTCACAAGTTAATCTTAGTCTAGTGGATGGCAATAAAAAAAAAAAAAAGGCCAGCCAACTAAAAAAAAAAACTTTTAAATGTCTCATAGTGTAATTAACGGTTTGGCTTGCATACATCCATGGAAACTGTGTGTGTAGATCTTACATGTGGATGAAATTTAAATATTTCTAATAGACATCACAACAATATCCCATAATATTAATCCAAAGGGGATAGAAAAGTGGTGGATGATATTTGTCATTTGTTTTAATGACAAAATCAAGCCCTGGAACAAAAAACATTGTTTTAATAAACCAATTTTCTGTTTGCCATGCCCTATGTTCTTATGCATGACTATGTATTACGTCAGGGCTTTTTCTGGCCGCTCTCCCGAACCCAACACGAACTCCCCCTTTCCTATTGAGCATCCCTCTCTCTCCCACACACTCTGTCTCTGCATCCCTCCCTCTCGCTGTGCCAGGAAGAGGACGGCCTCCGAGGACGGCTAAGTGAAACCAACTGCTCTTACTCCATTCCGCCGGGACAAGACGGCATCGCCGGGCCCCCTGCTCCATTTTTCTAATAAACCACACATGATACGGACAGTACATTTGGTAAACAGACCCACATACACACAATATGTATAATACACTGGTGCACGTTAACAGACTCCAGATGTAGTAATGTGCCATGATCCATGACAAGACAGGAACTCTGTGATGCATCTACCCCACTCACACACACTGGGTGTTTCTCAATATGTGTTCCTGTTTGTTCTCACAGTCTTGTGTACTCGCTTGAGGTCATCTTTCACTGTCCAAGTTCAAGTTCATTACTGAAGAATGCAAGAAAGGGTTATTTCAACTAAACGCTGCGTTAAAATATGATTCTGTAAAAATTGTGTGACAAATAGGTAATACATTCGTCGAAGGCTAATATGAAAGTTTGTTGTGACTTTTGTCAGGAGGAGGCTCCATTTAGCCAAGTCAAGTGAATGTAACTTAAGGGTGAATTGTTACCGCTAAGGTAACTTAGCTACTACCTGTGGTAATTATAGCTAGCTAGCGAAGTTAGCATCTTTGGTGAACGTAACTTAAGAGTGAATTATTGCCACTAAAATAACTTAGCCACGTCCTGTGGTAACTATAAAAGAAAAGATAGCTAAATTAGCATAATCAGTGAATGCATTGGTACCACTAAGGTAACGTGAAGCTGGAAGCTGCTAACACTTGAGCTAAAGGCAAGTACACTCAAACGCTTACAGAAGTGTTCTCCATTCTCGTGTACTTTGCCCTAAATATGACAATATGATGTGTGGAAGTGAGGTGTTAATCTCTCTGCCTTGCTGAAGGTAAAAAAAATATCCGAAATCTATCAACTAAAAAGGACCAACACCTTTCTTTCTTTTGCGGTCAATAATAAGTTTACCCCAGAAGCTGCAAATAACAGTGAGAGATAATCTGAAAAATAAGTTAACAGGGGCTTTAAGTAAATATAGTTTATAAATAAATAAAGTTAAATAAAATTAAATAAAGTTTATATTGAAAAATGTATCTAGAAACTGCCATCCAAGCCACTGTGTTAGAATTAAATAGGCAATATTTTTCTTATGACATGTAGGCCTCCTCCATCTGAAGGGGTATTAGCAGGCATTTTTGCGTTTTTGTTCTCCTTATCGAAATTACCATCATCCTCACCGTCTTCATCAATGAAAATGACCACCAGTGGTTTGGTGGAGGTTTTGCTGTTCATCATCATTTTGATAATGGTGTCCACGCTGACAGATGTGCAGGCCTCGTCAGGACGCATACACTGGATGGAGAGAAAGACAACTATTACAAAGGGTGGAATCTCAGTGTGATATCTAAACATACAGGCAACACAGCACCATGATCTCTACTCACGAGATACAAAAGTACCACATGCCCTAACAGACCAGAAAAAAAAAAAAATAATGTATGTACGGGCCTTTTAGGAGAATCAGGATGTTCAATTAAAAACGGACACAGGGTATGTATGGCATAAATATGGAGCAAAAAAAAAAAAATGAAAGCCATATGAATCGTCACAGCTTCTCTGTCCTGGAGCAAAGTGAAAATGTTCCTTTGATCTGAACAGTCATGCAAGAGTTTATACACACACGATTCTGTTTAACATTTTGCTGCTCTTCAGCCGGTCCAGACTGTACACACTCAACAGGGATAACCTGAGTCAGCTGCAGAGTGACATGATGCACAACCCATATAGGCAAATGGTCTTGTTTAACATAAACTTTTCCAGAGTAATAAAATAACTTAATCTTGTAATAATTAAGGATTTCTGCATTATTACCCCTAAACCCCCTTTAGAATAAAATGGAAGATCAAAGAAATAGTTTGGTAAAAAAAAAAAAAAAAAAAAATGTACACAATTTTCCACTTATCCCAAATGTAGTCCATTAGTTTGCTTCTTTAGTTTTGCACTGGAGCTACAAGGATATTGAAGCTAACAAGTAATGGAAGTCTATCTCACCCAAAATCTTTAGTTTTTGGACAAGTTAGTCATCTGTGAGACAGCAAAGTTTGGATCTAGTATTTATCTCATTTTCTGGATGAGAGAACAACTTTAGAAGAACTCAAGAGCTAATATTTTGATCAGAGTGAGACGATGGGTGTTTTTTTTTCAGGAGCAGAATATAAGAAATAGGGGAAAATTGCTAATATCTTACAGTGATTTCAAACAGGACTTTACAATGTCTAGGAGACCTAAATTGGAGATCTTATTTAGAAACATGTATTATCTCTGGAAAGAGACAGTACAGAATACACTCAGCATGTAACACACTGATAAAGGAGAGGGAGATAGAGAGAAGGACGCTTGAGTTTAGAGCTGAGGTTTATACGTCCTGCTCTGGTAAAGAGAGGGCCGACTCTGGCAGCTGGAGCGGATTAACCAGTGAAAGTGAAAAACAAATGCTCAGAATGAATGGGGCAGTCAGGAGGGCGGTGTGCGACAGAGCGAAAGTGTTGGCGCTCTCTCTCTATGAATCCTAACGAAGGTGACCATTCAGGTGCGTATAGTAAACTAAATATTTTTGCTTCATCGCCATTCGTAAGTTGATTTACTGCAGCACTGTAGTCACACCGAGAATCAAACGTGAGTTTGGCCGGAATGAGAATAATACTGAAAGCCTTTAACATTGTTGTTAAGTTTTTATAAAGTATTAAACATCAGAGGGGAAATAAAGGGAGGGGAGAGAAAACAGGTGGTCGGAGAATATAAAGAGATGAAAAAGGAGAAGTAGAGAAGAAAGTGGATGAAAGGAAAATGAGGACAGAAATTAGAAAGATTGAGAAGAAGAAAAGGAGGGGAGAGTAGAAAATAATGAGCATGTAAAGGAGGAGAGGAAAACAGGAAGGAAAAAGGAAATGAGGAGAGGAGAAAGTGATGAGGAGAGCAGAGGAGAGAGAAAAAGTGAAGCTCCATACCTCTGGCAGTTCCGGGTGCTTGTTGTGTTTCTTGGAGCAGAGGGACATCTCACAGTGCAGGAAGAGCAAAGGCACCTTGAACGTTGACTTAAAGTTGAAGCTGAAGCGCTTCCTGTCCATCTGAGCATGAGGGACAGGGAAGTCCACCTTCTGAGGGTAGTAGAGGACGGACTCGTCATTGGGACAGATGTTCTCAATAATGACATAATCAGAAAACACCTCGTGATTGGAGTGCGTAGAGACAAAGCACAACCGGATCATAAAGCTCAGATCAGGGTCTGTTTTAGTGGCTGAGATCTGCAGAGAGAGCGGAGGGAAAAGAGAGTGATTATTGCTCAATAGGTGATTCATTAAATATAAACTACTCACTACATCTAAAAAGCAGTGACCTCACTCCCATCATACAAAGCAAAGTAATTCCAGCAAAGGAGAGAGTCGCGTCACACAGCTGCTCCTGACACTCAGTTCACTAACACACACTACTACACTGTTCAGCATTAGGACCAGCCTGACACTAACACAATTAGTCAACCAAATTATAACACTACAATAACAAAACTACATCATCTATTGGAACACAGAAATACAAGCACAAAGCAAAACACAGTGCCATCTGGTCCTAATATGATAGTACACTGAGGCCGACCACAGGCCGACACCTGACCACAGAGACCGATAAACACAGAACCGCGCTGACAAAGTACAGACTCAGTGAACACAGCCTGGCTGATATAAAAAACCGTGGCACCCAAGAGAGGAGAGACTGTCAGCAGTGCAAAAAAAATTCACACACATGAAAAATACATACAGCAGTGTGAGGGACAGTGGGAAACACATGCACACACACCTCACTCATTTCTATTCCTCTAAAAAGAAGTTCTTTGATATTTCTGACTGTAACTTGAGATGGTTGCTAGCATGATGAACACGGCGTTCTTTCTCAATAAAAAGCGATAAAGAAAACAGATTGATCAACTGACCGCAGTTTTGGAGTTGTTGAATCAGCACCAAGTCATACTCAGTGGTGCGGGAAGATGTTTTAAGTAGGAGAGGCTGCCAACTGACTGTAAAAGTGTGACGTAATTGTTTTTTATAGCTCAGCCTTGGGGCTCTATGTCTTGTGTGTGTGTGTACAAACTATCAGCAATATCATTCCGCATCAAGTTGCACAGCCACGGTAAACAATTGATTCATTATTTCCTGTTGACGAATGGCTCAAAGCAACGCAATGTAGCCAAGTTAAACACTTTTTCACTGGATTGTAACGATGGATTTTAGTTCTATTGTATAGGCTAACGGTAGTAACATAGACCTATTTAAATGCGCGCGCGCACACACACACACACACACACACGTGCACGCACACACGCACGCACACACACACACACACAAACAAATAGCCTAATATAACAATAACAAGTGCGAGCGTCCTTGATTGGCCAATCTATTGTTCAAATTATGTGTTTCCTCAACAAATATTTACTCAATAAATAATTAAATATATATATATTCTGCGCTACCCTACAGCATTGTTTTAACCTATTTATACCCATTTTTTTTATTTTTTATTTTTTTTTTTACTTTTTTAAGTTACTGCTGCGTCTAAGATGCTGTGCAGCCGCCTGTGCAGCGGACAAGGTTGCCAGGTCTACCAAAAGTCTCCAGACCAAAGTCTCCCTAAAACCCTCGCATCGGAAGCTGGAACTAGCCTAAAAATCTGAAGTGTCCAATCACAGACGTTTGAAGAATCAGGCTATAAATTGCAAAAGTATACTACTCTGCTGTCTTTCATGTGTTTTTAATTTTCTTTTACTCTTCCTTTGTTTTTACCTTTGTTTTATACTTTTTGTAAATCACTTTGCATTCCACGTTGTTGTTATTATTTATTATTATTATTACTTTAGATCACAATGTGAGATCATGAGAGACACCAAGATGTCCATACAATTTTCCATCTCCCCTTTCCTTACCCTCTGCTCTTAACTCATTGTAGTTCTGTTCAACCCCACACAATAAAGAATTAAACCAAGACCAGGTTCTCTAATATTTTCAGAAACCAGTAAAGAACATTTAATAGCCTACTAAAACATTTAACACTAAAAGGATTGATTTTAAGTTACTTACTCTTTCCCCCCATTTACCTGGCATATTAGCTGTTTACGCTACGAGCTACTAGCCAGCTGATAACACTCAAACTACAACAAAGAATGACTTTTTACAGGAGAAAGCTTGGACAATATGTGCGTTTTCATTTTCTGAGGAACTTTATGTGCAAGTTAAGGCAGGGCTTTACCTGCCGGCTGGATGAGTTTACAGTTTATTACTGTTTAATACTATTTATCTTTAGCTTGTCCTAAATTCTTAGTTAAAGTTTTTAATATTTGGTAGCGCACGTGAAGATTATTTTTGCAATTGGATTTGTAACTGGATTTGTGATCGAGTAGAGCTGACTTCGTTTGTCTGGTATGCTAATCATGATGTAACTAAGCTAGCTCGATCCATCTGTTATGTTAGCTTTAGCTAGCATTATGTTACTTGATCAATTTATGATGAATATGTTGTTGTCAAGTTATTTTTACTTTAACTGAGTTTTACATGCCAATGGACACACTAAAACGTATGCAAAGCGCTTTGTGACCTGTTAGTTCACTTAGAGATCAGAGGCATGTCACTGCTGAACTGTATTTTTATTGGCCTAGGGGTCATGCATAGAGTCAGGCTGAAAAGAAACTATCAAACTTGGATGTGAGAATTGTCATAAAGGACACAGTAGTGCTCCACTTAAGGAAATATAAAGGAAAAGGTTTAAGTCAGAAACCTCATACTGACCGAGACGGAACATCTACAGTCCCTCCTGCGTGCATAGATGAAAGAGAGGCCCTGACTAGACTAAATGTACACACAGCAGGGCCTGGTCTTATTTGACAGCAGTGACAGCAAGAGACAGGCAGACAGGCACGTTTATACACACACACACACACACACACACACACACACACACAATCGCTCAGAAACACGTAGCATGTCCTCTTAGCCCGACTGTGTTTGACAGACCATACACATAATATGAGCACGGCTTTGAATTACGAGGTGTGTGTTACTCTGATAGCGAGTCTCATTACCATACCAAAACTTTGGCCGTCTTTAAAGGAACAGTTCGGCCAAAAATAAAATTTACACAAATGCAGATGGAGTTTGGTGTTTAAAGTTTGCTTTTGTTTTATGTTTTGCACAAAAAAAAACTTGGTTAATATTGCTAACAAGTAAGGAAAGCTTATATTGACTAGATTAACGTCCTGCAAACTGCATGCCTAAATCCTCAAACACCTCAAAAGACCTCAAAACACCACATTGCACTTTGTTTTATAGAAAGGTAGAATAATTCCAAAAAAATTCTCATTGGAATTATACTTTTAGCGTTTTCTTTATGCACAATCATTTTGCTTCTAGTTATTACACTGCGTTCACACCATCAGCGATATTTCACCTCACATTGTTCAAATCGTGAAACAGCTGGTTGCTATGGTTTCCCTGGCAGCCTGGCTCAGAATGAGTCAAAAACAACCATTGCTCTTCGCTGCCATCTATTTGCAAGAAAAAACACCAACGGCGTTCTATTTGGGTACATCAAACACTTCAAGCCCGTAACCCGCACAGTGAGTATCACCGTCTGGTTCAGGAGCTGAGTTTTTCGCGTCGGAAAACTCTGAAAACACTGAAAACCGTGATATTGGGCTGTACGGTTATACTACTAAATAAAGTTAGTATTATCCTCAAAATGTACCTATTTAAAGACTCAGTGTGCAGAAGGTGTGTTGTAATTGTGATCTCTCTCTGTGTTCTACCTCCACAAAGATGGGCTTGTTCTCCATGACCTGAATAAAGGAGGGTGATTGTGGGTGCCGGAACAGGTTGGTGCTGTACAGCTCCATGCTGAACGTCACGTTTTCCACAGCCTCAAGCTGAGTGTCCGGTCGCCGCCAGGGAAAGTGAGCAGGAGCATCTTCACCCTTACGGTACGTACAGTTAAACTGGAGAGAAAGAGAGAGAGAAAGAGCAACTATGAAAACATTAGTCAGTTGTACAATGGGATGCAGCATGTTAACTGTTACTATAGTTAGAGAAAGAAGGAGGGAAAGGGGAGAAGGGAGATGAGATGAGAGAAGAAGGAAGCCATAAAAAATTGAAAGAAGGAGGGAGGGAGATGGAAAGAGTGCAAAACGCAGTGTTTCTGGGAATAATGATATTTGGTTGAATTGAGAAAGATGGAAGAAGAAATAATGGGGAAAAGGACAAAAAAACACAAAACAGAACAAGCAGCTGAAAGGGGTTGGGGGAACACTGGACTGAAGTTGGAGAGGCGCGCGGCAGTAGTTCAGAGGAGCAGCTCGAGAGACGTTCAAGACACAGACATGGTGAGGACACGTGAAAGTCTTTCTGAGCCCCTGAACTGTTTTTACTAGCACTGAGGGAGTCTGGGAAATGTAGTCTCATGGCTGAAGCTCTCTAGCCCTCCTCAGACACTCAGACATACACACCAACTAGTTTGCTCATTACGCATTGTATGTGACAGATGTTTCATGACACCTGAATTACATGGACAATGCCTTTTTATGGCCTAAACTGTACAACAGTAACAGCTATATTCTACAATACAAAATACTGAAGAGACCCGAGTGTTAACCTGAGTGGCCTTAAACATGATGCTCAAGAAAACCAGTACATGTAGAGAAAACATGTGATCCATAGATCATGCATCTTGATTACTGTGGTGTTGTGCAATAGCAATAAATACGTTTCTTGGGTCTGAAACATGAAAAAACTTTATTAAAAATAAATAAATAAACACTTTTTAAAAAGGTTAACTGGTTTCCTGAACCGGCTCTGGCACCAGCACCAACACCAGCCTGTTTTGGTGGAAAAGGTATATCTGAGGACTGGATTGAGAACCTCTGCTCTCAAAAATGAATAAAACAATGCATAACAAAACCTTTAAAGCCAAAGTGCCATACTAATGTCGTACCAAGATGGTAGAGCAGTGTCCAGTCGAAGTCCTCTCTGTGAGTACCACGTCCCCAGACTCGAGGTCATCATCATCCAATGGCCAGCCGCTGCCATCCTTGCCCTCTGATTGGCTGATCACGATCTGTTAATCACACAGACCTGTGAGTCACTTCTGTACCCTAAACTTGACAATTTTCTAGAGATGAAAACCCATTTTCTATAATTCTACACATGAATAATATTGTTTTCTGTTCAGTACTTCTAACAGCCTGTGTGTGTGTATGTGTGTGTGAGTGAAGGAGTTTGGCCCGCAGAAACATATGAGCTGGAATTAAGACGTGGGAATTCTCGACAGTTTCAACATCAGCGGTCCCAGGATGGATCCCCCAAGCATACTTTTCGTATCTGAACTCATAATAGAGGGAATCAGCTTGACTTTCACTAGTTCAGAAGTGGTGAAGGCTTGAGAACATTGCCTAACTTTGAAATTTGTGCATTGGTCTTGCCAGCTCTGTCACTCTGACCTTGATAAGGGTTCTCGGCTTAGCCTGGGCCACATCTTTGCTCTGAATATATAGAACAGAATTCCTAATCGTCCCCAAGGCCCTTCGTTCACACCAACGCTGGAATAGTTGGGAGCTCGCCCAGATCTAATGGAGCAGGGCTAAAAGGCGTTGTATTAAATTTCCTCCGCAAATTATTGCAGGAGATCGGAGAGGAAGTGACTCATCTGAGCTGGGTGAAAACAAGCGAATCGGATCAGAACTCGGAACGAGAGAGAGAGTCAGAGCAGTCATGTGGCCTCAGCTGACCCTGATCATCTTTCTTCTTTACTAAATATGAGTCAGAATTTTCCTATAGTCACGAGAGTGTAAAAATTCAAATAGTAAATCAGGCTTCTTTATTTTTAAATTAGCTGTGCTCTGTATGTCCATCTATGGGTGTCTTCAATGGCAGGACAGAGCATGTTGACGTGTTTATTTTTCTGAACTTTACGGTATTTAATGTAGGCCAGTTTGTAAGAGTGTTAATAAAATGTTATTAGCATAAACAGCAAGAACGATAGTAGCTTACACTGTGCAATTACCACAGCCGTAGTTTATTACGGCTATCTACTATAAGTCAGGCATGTTCAGTGAAACAGTAATCCTTATTAGGTGTTATTACTTTGCGGTCATAAACAGTTTTGACACATACTGTATCAAAAGATGTGGTCTTTTATACACAGAGTGCTCAACCAGTATCTTCCTTGAATATTCGATAATGATCTAACCCCAATGCTATACAGAACAGGAGCTTTCAATAGACAACATATGGCCAATACAGAATAACTGTTATAACAAGTAAGTGTTTTTAACCACATCTTGTGTCATTCATAATTGAAATAAATTTCATTTTTATAAATAAATGAGATGAAAATTCAAATGAATTGATACTTAGCACCCAAACGATGTTATAGCCTCCCAAAAATGTTGTACATGAAGTACAGAAATGAAGAACAGAAATACTTTCTATTTTTCAGTCCAGACTAAAGACTCATTATTTAGTCTGGCTATGTGACTTTATTGTTCTTATGTGTATACACATTTCCTACACATCTGTTTTATAATTGCTTTTACGATTGTTCCATGCGTTTTTATTTATTTATGTATTTTTAAAAATTTTATAAAATAAGAAAATAATGCTGGTACATTGATGGTAAATGATGGCAAATGGACTGGTTTTATTTTATTTTTTAATTCTTTATTTCTATTTGGTACAGTCTTCTTTGATTTCGGTCTTAATTTTTTTTGTAACTTGGCACCACTGTACATGAGCTGCATGCCCTCAAGGTGTTTTCTAACACTGTTATTGCCTCCTAGAAACCTATGCAAAAACGTATTGACTCAACATGTACCTGTGCATTTTCTTGATATGTCTTATGATTGTACCATGCCTTTTTTTATTAATAAAATAAAAAAATATTAATGGTCATTTTTATTCATTTGATTAATTTTATGTTTTACTATCGATTGTAATGTTTGTTCTTTTATGTAAAACACCTGGAGATTATATTGGAAGTGAAATGTTCCCTATAAATATTTGTTATTATTATTATTATTATTATTACTATTATTATTATACTTACTGAATTGATGTAGAGGACCATTGGACTGGGGAGGTGCAAGGAGTGTTTGGTGGTTTGACAGCCACTAAGTGGAGTCTCCAGGATGTAGTGGGTGGAGTTTGAGGTTGCTTTGCATTGTGGGTCCTGCAGGGTTATGTTGGCCTTACCGAAACCCGATGCCTATGAGAAAATACCAACAAACATTATTAATAACAAATTACAAACAACAGACAAGTAAGGCATTTTACTGTCCACATACATCCATGGAGCCAATCCATCAAATCTCTTTCTACATTCCTCATTCTGTTTACGTGTAGGAGAGATGAGCAGAGCTTTGATTTCAACACTGACGTGAGCTTTGGGTTCAATCCAGCAGTCCAACTCATGATAAAACAACCAATAAAAAAGAAATACTGCGCCTCCTTGTCCCATTTTTCAAGTGTGAGCGACATGGTTTTTCAAAATCTACTAACAAAATGCTTTGTGTTTCCAGAAACAAATTAAACCTGCACGAAGCTCAACTCTGACCTAAAGCAGTTTGATTGCAGTGCAGAGGATGTGTGGTGTACTGCAATCTCACTGTTTTTACAAGGACTGACATCATAGAGGATGAAACACACTCATACACACATTCTGGAAATATTCACACAGCTTCAAGAAAAAAAAAGATGGGGTCTTCCAACATGTCGATGAGTTGCAAAGTGTGTCATCTGCAACAGATGTAGCTCACTATAACGTTTCCACTTTTCCAACAGTGACTTTCCACATTAAGGTCCAGCAGCATCTGTGCACTACTTATTTTACGTTTCTTGGATCAGTTACACATACCAGTATGTGTAGTACACATACCAGTATGTCATTTTAAAACAGTGGAGCCTATTTTAAAGACTAAACACACCAGTTGAAAATCTGAAAAAATGGTATTTCTATATTTTCTATTACTGATGGCTAAGAGTGATCTTCTTAACAAGTCTGATTTAGAAAACGGAGAGCATCTCACACTTAGTGTCAGTTTATTACAGAAGTATTTTGTCATAAATGCAAGCACACTAGACAATTTTTTATGTGCATACAAGAAGTGTAATCTTCTTTGTCAGTCCGGTTATCATTTTTGCATGATACAGTACTAAGACACTCGTGCATTTGCTGGAGATCCACGAGATCCACTGCTCAGTGCTTACACATCTTCAAGATTTTTCTTTTTTAACTAGTTTTCCAATCACATCGCTGACTGTGTCACACTGAAAGACTCGTGCACAATTTTTTTAAAAATCCAAACATGTTTGAAAACAAGGTGAGGCCACCGATCATTATGAAGAGAGTTCGGAAGGCTTACGATCAACTTGTTTACCGCTTCATTTGTACCCACACTCAGCTTCGATCTAGTTCCGACTTGGAGATTCCCCTCACATTCTGAAAATGTAGGTACGTTTAGCTTTAACCAATGATTTAATAGTTGCACTGCAGCTGCAGGGATATAATATTAGGCACATGCCGTGCCCCGAGCTGCACTGGGACACTCTGACCACGTCATGGTCCACCTGATTCCTGCATACAGGCAGAAACTAAAGCTCTGTAAACCTGTTGTGAGGACATCAAAGAAGTGGAACAGTGAAGCTATGGAGGATCTTCGGGCATGCTTG
>JAOUQW010000015.1:13998763-14013481 GCA_028565825.1 Olivaichthys viedmensis
AATAAAGATTCAAATCCATTACATTTACATTTATTCATTCAGCAGATGCTTTTATCCAAAACGAAACCAATCCTTAGAGATGAACAATTACCAGTTAAGGTTCTTGCTTAAGAGCCCTGTAGTGGAACTCTGTGAGTTGTGGGTTTCAAGCAATAGCACAAAACCTTAACCCCTCAAGGCTTCAGACTAGATTTACAATATGTCCATTTCCCAGGTCTGATACTTCACCTCCAACAAACTCACCTGCTGGAGTTTGGAGCCTGCAGCTCGATAATGTGCACCTCCTGATGGACGTCCGGGTCCGAGAGCACGCAGCCCGTGGATGCCTGAGGCTGGACATAACCGCCCAGGTAGTTCAGAGACAGGAACTTGTTGTCAATCTTGCAGGTGTCGGAAAATACAGGGTCTAAAAACAGTTTGAGGAGAGACAAAGCTGAGCAAAGCTCTGGAGATACACCAACATTTCATAGCTTAAGATAAGTGTATGCCAATGCTACACAACGTTTAAAGTAACAAACACAGGAAAATACACTTGAGATGCTTTAGTAAGCATATAAACATGTGAAAGCACAGTTATTGTATTGTTCTGGCCCATTGTTGAAAATGTTGAATTTTTCCTCCTTCTAGGTACAAACAAGCACGCACAGTGTGATAAATGTCCCACTCTTCCATTTCAACCCTTTTGTTCTGCCAACCCCTTTGTTCAGACATGTTTGGGGTCCGAAGTCTTGGTTGATCGTTAAACTCGTCTGGATCTTGCTTTAATGTAGCCAACAGCAACATAACAGCAACAATAAAATAAATCTGAGGCATCAGTAACACTTAAAAACTAACATTTACCACAGTGTTGTTTGAGCATGTTAAAGACAACACAGCATGTTGATATTTAATCTCTCCTAACGCCGGGTTTATACTTGCTGTGTGACTACGTGTACGCGTGCGGACACCGCAGTTACACAAACATCATTGATCACATACTCGCTTCCGTGCTGTCTGTACATCTGGAGGATTAAAAACTGTCCACTAGGGGGCAGGTCAGAGCCGAAACATTTCCAGCACCGGAATATCTTCTTCAACCACTTCCTGATTTTGCACAACAAGGTAAACAGTGAAGATGGCGGGAGTTGAGGAGGCTATGATAGTGTGTGTCTTAAGAAAATGGCAGAAACAGCATCAGCGGCGCCAACGTAGATGGTGTATCAGGCCATTAAACCAATCTCGTCACCACAACGGAAAGTATATTTCTCTCGTCCCACCGATCTGCGCATTGCTTCACCAAACTTCCCCCACCATTTACGCATGCGTTGCGTAAATTTTTTGGGACATGCACAATCAGTGTGCCAAATGAATGCAAGATACGTATGGCGGCCATCTTGCGTATCCGTCCGCATAGTTAACAGCAAGTATAACCCCGGCCTAATGCTACTTCCTAAGCTGAGTGACAACTTCTAACTTATGCAAAATAAACCACAATACGAAGGGGAGTCTAAAAGAGAATGTCAATGGGGGATGCACAACAAATATTTCACCAATTTTCCTACCAATGAGGTTTACAATGCTATTAAAAATAAATAGTGCTTGAACTTCAGATATTGTAAACTAAACATTTAATTGATGATTTGGTGTATTTGCCAGTTTTGGTTTTCTGAGAGTAATAAAGCTCTCTGTATCTACACACACATGGGCTAAATGTGATATGAATGTGTGAATAAGCGCATGAGAGAGTGAGTGGATGAGAGATTGAATGAGTGAGAACATAAAAGTGAGTAAGTGAGTGGATGAGTGAGTGTGTGAGTAAGTGAATGAGCAGATGAGAGAATGAGTGGGTGAGACGGGGTGAGTGACTGCATTAAATAGTGAGAGTGACAATTAGAGAAAGTCACAGTGAGAGAGAGTGAGTGAAAGCTAGTGAGATTGAGAATGAGAATGAATGAGTGGATAAGTGGGTTTGGTTTTCCTCTCTGCCCTGAGAGACACTGAGAGACAGACACTGAGAGACACTGAGCGAGACTGAGAGAGACTGAGAGAGACTGAGAGAGACTAAGAGACACTGAGAGAAACTAAGACACACAGAGAGACTAAGAGAGACTAAGAGACACTGAGAGAGACTAAAAGACACTGAGAGAGACTAAGAGACACTGAGAGACTAAGACACACAGAGAGACTGAGAGACTAAGAAACACAGAGACTAAGACACTGAGACTGAGATACACTGAGAGACACAGAGACACTGAGAGACAGATCCCTTCCTTATTTGGACAGCCAGCTTTTGGCCAGAGCACAAAGATAGCACATATTAACTGAAAGGTTGGCACCTCTCTCCCTCCGCCGGCTCTTCCTGGCTCTTTGAGGTGCCTGCGCTTTGTTAAAAACAGATCGGAAATGTGTCCCGCTCTCACGCAGAGCTACAAAGGGACCAGTAAGAGTTTAGAGACAGAGCTCTCCTGCAGAGGTAAACACAGTGCAGAGTTGCTGCCAAACCCAAACATCTAATAACGCGATACCTTCTTTACCAGGCTAAACAAGCACATGCCACTCAAAAGTCACAAGCATACCTAAAATGATGTAGTCATTAACTTTTTTCTGGCTTGGAAATCTCACGATCTTACTAACATAATTGGTCCACATCCTAAAGTTAGCAGGTATTAGCCGTTTAGCTAGCACATCACATCAGTAAGTGGTCTATGGTGGCTTAGTATTCATTAAGATTTGCGTAAGTCTGAGTTTCAGAGCCCTTAAGGGGCTTCCGATGATGTTCTTAGTGGGCATGACCTTGAGTACTGTTGTTATCAGTGGGTGTGGTCCGTCATCAACTTTTTTTTGTCACGGCACAGCTTTTAAAAGGAAATAATCCCATAGCACACAACTAACACAAACCACTAAAAAGGTCATGTCAAAGATAGTCCCATATTTCCCATGTCCCATATCAGTTACTGTGTTGTCTGTTCACCAGTTTATCTTTATTCTGTTCACTGCAAGAGGGTGCTGACTCACGATCAGGATTGTCGAACGTTTTTCGATTTAAAGATTTATCCATGTTTTAGCCATCTTTCCTGCATGTGAGAGCAACTGGTAACTTTTGGAATTTGGTTGCATGAAAGACGTTGCCTATTGTTCTACGTCAGCTATGTTATGTGATGGATGCAAGAGTACATAAGCCTTTTAGCCAAGGAAGAAAAAAAAGTTCACACTTCACAACTTCCTGCATCCTCTTTTTCTGTGGTGGCCACTAGTTTCCATTGGTATCACCACAACTCTTTCAGACAGCTTAGTTTAATTAATATAAACAGCTTCCTTTGAGAAACAGCCAATTTTCCCTCTGTGGCTAATGTCATCAGGCAATCAGCTAACTTTGGCAAGGAGATTAATTCTTTTTTACTTCATTAGCAGAGAATTGCAGAAGGCCCTGGTAGTGATACAAGTTTGGATATTGTGTTTTCATATATTCTCTGTCTGAACCTCCCTATATTTTCTTACTCCAAGAGAGATAGAGAGGCTCTCTGTCTCTCTCTCTCTGTCTCTGTCTCTCTGTCTCTGTCTCTCTGTGTGTGTGTGTGTGTGTGTGTGTGTGTGTTTTCTCTGGGATTGGATTTGTGTGAAAGACCTCAGATTTGGCAGAACACACAGTCCAGGAGTTCGAGAGGATCCGACGCCTCACTCCTGCTTTTAACACGACTCCCCCTATTTGACTGCGTTAAAAATCAAAAGTCAAATGCAAGCAGAACAACTGAAAATAACCAAAAAGAACTGAGAAGAAGAGAGAAAGTAAAGAGAATCAGAAAAGTGTCTCTGCGTTTTTAAACGACCTTATAGGTTGGCCAGTGATAATCAGAAAGAGACTCGCCTGAGGCTCACTGGGAGCTGCTTTATTACTCTTGGGGCCTAGTTATTACACACACCGTCAATGGCTGCCATTGAGAGCAAATTAGCAAGCGCACTGCTTTGATTGCTGTTTAGTGGGGCATGTCGTGTGCCGGGAAAATATACAGTTTTATGACTAGGCATAATAATCTCTTTAGGCAGCCACAAGAACGTTTACACACACACCTTCTCCCACTTTGATGTAGACGTCGTGGGTCATCTTGAGCTCGGTGAAGGAGGTGACAGCACGGTAGAAGCGTTTGGCCCAGGACAGCAGGTGCTCGTTTCCGTGGGGTAATGTCTCCGTTAGTACCTCGCAGGAGAGGGACAGGTTTCCATCCTCAAACTGCACGACAGAGCCGTCTGACACCTGAGAGAAGAAAAACGCAGGGATGAGGCGGCGGAAATAAGGTGTTAGAACACAGACATTATATTGTAGCATCTGTATATTGTTAGCCCTTGCTGCTGTTCTGTGAGAGGTTGTCCCAGCATGCTTTGCATGAATTTACCTCCTTATACGTTTGTGTGTTTTTTTTAAAGATTTTCTGTACGTGTTATGGTGCAATTTGTACCTCTTTTATTGTGTTCTAAATTTCATCTTGCCTTCATTTCATTGTCAGTGTTGGGGAGATTATTAAGAAAATGTATATTATATTGATTACAAATTGAATGGTTAAAGATGTAATCAGTTACGTAACCGTTTAGATTATTTAAAAAAGTGTAATCTAATTTGATTTATTTTGGACTACTTCTGATCTAACTGAAAGTCTTAGTAAGGTTTTGGGCCACCACAAGCTGCCAGAACAACTTAATGCGCCTTGGCTAGAATCTTCCATTGTAACTAAGTGCAGATAACATGTTTGTTCATACCCAACACTGATTATTGTTCAGTTATTGTTAATTAGCATATATATATCGTCATAAGCTGATTTCCCACAAAGCACGTTGACTTGTTTTCCGTTTTAAATAAATACTAGCACAACAAGTCATTTTTCAATATCAGATTTGAGTTTGACATAGTGCAGTATGTGAGAGAGACAGAGGGCAGCTCTTGGCAGTGAAGGTACTTCTAATTTACAATGCAGACAGAGCTCTGTTTTATTGGACTTGTGGAGCAAGTTTCAAGACGTCCAGAAACAAAGATTTCCTTGTTGATAAAGATATGCCCATAAAACCCGAAGCTGCGTCGATGTGCACATCCCGTTTTATGGCAAGAGAAATTTCAGCCTGTAAAATTTAAGAGGCTCAGAACAAAAAAGAAACACACAGAATAAATTAAAAAATTAATAAATACTACAACAGACGCTCCAAGATTAAACCTTCCACTGCCACCTCTGCCAGCAGACATCTTTCACACTGAGTTCTGATGGGTATTTAAAAGCCTCTCCAAACGCATTCTCCATATTTTCACACGTTGTGCACTTGCTCAATAAGGCATCCTCTTGTTTTAGTTTATATAACACAGTTGGCCATCAGAGGAGCTAAGGGGCATGAGTTCAAAAAGGCTGACAATACTTTACATGGATACATGGATCACATTGTAAAGATACTAAATCCCACTGACTTAAGCACAGCCTTGGTTAGCACTCTCTACTCGCTAGCCATCATATCCAGGATGTGTGTGAGCTAAGAACCTCATTAATGGACCACAAAGCTATTTGGTCACTGGAATACTGTGGTCAGGCAGAAATGGGTACAATATTATCCCAGTTGTCTGAAAATACCTGTGCACTATCTAGAAGAGTTAAAATAAAAGAGTCTGTATGTATTTACAGACGGGTGACAATTTAAAGGAAAAACCAACATAAAGTCGCCAGAGCTTCAAATGTGCCTTGGTGTAGATTCTACAAGTCTGTGGAACTGTACTGATGGAATACCGTTCTTCCAAAAGATATTCCCTCAATTGGTGTTTTGACGATGGTGGTGGTGGAGAGCCGCTGTCTAGCACGTCGCTCCAAAATCTCCCATAGGTGTTCAATTGGGTTGAGATCTGGTGACTGCGAAGGCCATAGCATATGATTTACTGTACATCATTTTCATACTCATCAAACCATTGAGTGACCCCTCATGCCCTGTGGATGCTCTTATTTAATCAGGCTTTAGTTTGTCACCTGTCTGTATATATAGATAATACTGATATGCTTCATGTAATGAAAACATATAGGAGTGAGGAGAAAAGGCAGAAAAAGGTAGAATTAGCTGTGTATTTCCCTTTGACTTTAGACTGAGCTCAATGCATACGCTCTTTTTCTGAGACAAACATTCACATGTGCTGAAAAACTACACAGCCCCACACATGGCCTGGACAGCCCGGAGTTATTTAATTTCCATGCTCGTTTTCCCCACTCCTCTCTGCCTCACTGAGGTGTTTCATCAATTAACTCCATGCTGGCAAGCTCAATTAAAGCGTTATATAAGACCATGACCCTGTTAGCAAAGACTTCCGAGTCCTTCACTGAGACCTTGAGTCTGCTCTCACCTGAGCCAAAGGTCTGTGTGACAGCTGAGAATAAGTGAGAGAGAGGTATTAAGAGAGAGACAGAGAGAGAGAAAGTGTGCTAAGAAGACAGCAAAGGACAGGGTGCAAAGAGAAAGAGAAATGGCGACAGAGAAACCAAGAGTGAGAGCAAAAAGTGAGCGAGAGAGACAGAGTGAAAGAGAGAGTGAAAAAGGAACATCTGCCTGACCTCTGGACGGCTCCCCGTCATCTTCGCCAGGCACGATAAATTTCGAAAAGAAGAATAAAAAAAGGAAGAGTAAAGCGTGGAGACTGTCGAAGAATTCAGGTCTACGTCGAATGTTATTTTTAGTGGTCTACTACAGCTGGAGAGAGACGAGTGAGGATTGTGAGGCCCATACAGCTACTCCAGAGAGTATAAGAGGGGAGAGAAGGAAAAATAGAAGAGCAGGCCTTCGAGATTCAGATGGCAGGTCTCGCTGAGCGCAGCGGAGCTTATCGATTTAATTGCAGGAATAGGGGCCGTAATTAGTCTCGAGGAATTAGACAGAAACGCCTGAAATGCTAAATTAGCTCCAGGTTTTGGGGTGCATTTCAAACCTCAGGAATCCTTAACAGCAATATGAAAGCATTAAACACCACTCAGCGAGAACGTTTCTGCTACCCATAACCCCTCCTCTCCATCCAACCCATCCGAACGCCATGCCAGTTTGCAGATGGGCAGGTTAGCGGGCAAAATTCCACGTCACGAAAACATGAGTGTGTGAGTAATGTCTAGTAACGCTGACTTTACAGGCGTGAAAAGGCCGTAGAGATAGATGCCGTTCCCATTGACTTTAACGAGAACGATGAAGTCATGGGGCCTAGCTAATTAAACGTAGAATGTGTTTCAACAGGATTTTACTGTTCTCTGAGAAAGCCAAACGGATTTCTCCAACCAAAGCATGCTGGGGCAGTAAACAACACTTCAAAGCCATTTAACGCTGATTCAAACGTCAAGAAATGACACGCAGTCCACATATGCGTAATATAGCACAAACATCTTTAAAAGGGCACAACAACTCAAAAAGAAGGTTCAGCTAGCTTGAGCTAAATTTGATTAGCCAATCACAAACTTAATTATATGGCATTTTCATATTAGCTAGCTTGCTAGCAAACTTGACCACTGGTTTTAATTATACAATAAAATAGTTTACTTCACATTAGCTAGCTTGCTAAAAAAAAAAAAAAAAAATGCGGCTATTTATTTATATTAAATAATACAATATGCTACCTTTGTTTAGCTAGTTTGCTAGAGAACTTGGCTAGCTAAGCTACTTAAACACAGATAGCTACTGCTTAAAGAGGTAACATTAGCTACATTAATGTTAGCACAGTGCTGCATTCAGGTCACTGGCTAGCTTAGCTAACATTTCTAAACTATTATATTGCATAATTAAAACCAGTATTTACGCTAAACACTACGCTCTATGAGCTGAAAATCTGAAAAGAAAAATGGTGTCATTTTACTAAGTTTGCGACAGGCCGATTAAATTTAACTTAAGCTCCTCTGTTTTTGACCCAAAATCAAAACTAAAACAGTCCGATTCCTGACATCAGTCAAAGCAGAACACCTGCACATGTACCACACCTGTGAGTGATGTGGTTTAACTCATTTGACTGAGGTTAGTTATGCGATTAAAGCTGCACCTTCTCTTTATTGCGCACAATTAGTGGTGTAGGCTTTAACTCCAGTCTTTCTCCACAGGAGGCAACTACCTGAGGCTAAAAAATGCTGCCATGCTCCCTTTTTTCTCCCTTTTACCCCACTTACTCCACTGCTTTCGCTTATGATTTCAACCCAATGAAGGACAGCGTGTTTAAGAACCAGTGCAGAAAAACTTCAACACCTTTGGTTTTTGGAAGCTACTTGTGAATTCTGACAGTCTCCGTTGGAGGAAGGTGTCTAGAGTCTCTCTGCAGGCTTATGCTGATATATAAATCTTCCTGTTTGTCCCTTATCTGGCAGTAAACAGGTCCAGACAGCAGCTTAGTGCCGGGCTAGGTCTGCGCTCTGAGCTAACGTCCAGCGGACACTCTCTGGGGCCTCTGACTCACGGCTAGCGTCTGCAGAGGTGAGAGGAGCGGAAACTTTGCATCATCCTGCTAGCTGACCTCATACAAAGCAATACCTTCAGCCTCGTCCAGAGAGGAGTTATCAAACCCAGCAAAGCCAACGTGCAATCATGCCATCCAGCCCGAGCTGAAAGAGCTTTGTGCTGAAAGAGCGAGTACAGCTGACATCTGGCAGTATCACACTGTGCTCCAAGTATGAGATACGACCCTATAAAATATTATACCCCGCCTTCAAAAAGGTAGACTGCAGATGTTGATTCTGCAGGGGTGCAGCATGGAGCTCAGAGCCATAGAGAGCAACATCTAGTGCACCTCAACACAGAGGTAACCTGGGACTGGTGTCAATGTTACATTTTTATATTACAATAATTGCTTAACATTTGGTTTTCATGGTTTATGATCTTTTCAGAATATTTTATTAAAAATGCCTCATATTAACCAATACCTGTCTCACCACAAATCATTATACAGTCAACTCCAGAATTATTGACACCCCCATGAAAATGAGCCAAACCCCCCCGTAAAACGTTTCTGGTTTCAAAATACATCAGCACCCCACAATGAATATTTGGTGAAGCCTCGCCTGGAGAGAATAACAGCACTGAGCCTCTTCCTGTAATGTCTAACAAGGTTGGAGAACACTTGTAGAAGGATCTTGGACACTCCTCCATGCAGAAGATTTTAAGCTCCTTTTTATTCTTAAACTTGTACATGCTCTCTTAAATTCGGACCATAGGTTTTCAATAGGGTTCAAATCCGGAGATTGAAATGGCAATTGCAAAACATTGATTCTGTGTTGGTTTGGATGCATGTTTGTGGTCCGTATCTTGTTGAAAGATTTGTCTATGGCCAAGTCTTAACCTCCTGTCAGAGGCAACAAAATAATATATCCTACGTATATCCTGCTCATGCGTCCCCCTCCTCCTGCAAATAGTTTTTTAACTGTTCCAGACGTTGGAAACTTTTATGAATGTGCTTAATGGTATTTTTAACTGTTTATGTTTATGCCAGCCAATCAGTAACAAGTATTTTCCATGGCCATAGTACAATGCTTAAGAACTACTAAAAATGGCTTCACCCTCATAAAAATGCCAAGATCTATGACTATGTATGAATACGCAAATTGGAAATGCGCAAATGTCCTCCTGCCATCCCAGCTAGCCGGCTGACTAACTTCTAGTAAACTAACTCACATCTGTCACGGGTAGACACGAGTGGGATTCCAATATCTGAGTCTTGATTTGCATTGTCATAGTCAGAAATTTATTTAGCAGTAGCTAAACCTGTTGAAATACACCACAACATTCTTATCATCACAAACATGAATGTACTGAATAGCCACTTGATTGAAAACTGAATAAACAAAAGGGTGGTCTCTGACTTTTGCACAGTAATTAACAGCTTATTCTAATATAATTAGAATAAGCCATCCTAAAGAAGTTACCCATTTAGAGATCATGTTTTTAAGTTCTGGGGTACTTGTGTATTGGAGGTACATGTTTTATTAGGCTAATGCAATGTTTTTCACTCCTGGAGTACCCTTGTATTGCTTCATTTCAGATCCAATATGCTGAATTACAGATCATAAACAACAAAAATGGTGTGGACTGGACTATGTGGTCATTGGCATATAATGAAATGTGAACAGTAGAACTTACGAGATGGTCTTCATCTCCTTTTTCTCAGCATCAGGTCTTGCTCTGTTTAGCACCTTCAGGAAGTCTGAGGTCTTGGCCCTCATGCGTGTATGAATGTAGGCCTGAAAATACAGGGTGTCTCAGAAGTAATCAAAGATTTCACATTAAATAGAAAAAGAAATATTAGCAATGTATGTGCAAACAATGTTAAGACACCCAATAAAAGAGGGGTTTTGCTCTTCAAAAATGCAGCATCTCATTCTTATTTTGTGTGGTAAAATAAACACACGCTGTTCGTTTGCGTAATGTTGGTAACGCTGAATCTCCATACTTCTAAACGTTCACAAAATCCGAAGTCAAAATAATTATTGAGCAATAACAGCAAACAAAAATATTTCAAATAACAATGAGCGATTCAGAAACTGTAGATGAATAGGGTTTCAATGGAACAGAGTTTACCAGAAACAGATCTTGAGTATCTACAGCTAGAGTAGACTGGTTTTTGTGATATTTGGGATACAGCCACATCTAAACCTCATCATAATATCTACAAGCAACTAACAATCGCATGGCAATAACAGTGACTCTCCGTGGCCGTGACATGCACCTACTAATATACAAACTACAGACAACTAAGTGCAGAAACAAACTCACAATTAATTGCAAACTATAATGCACACACAAACCTTGGAACACTTGATGTGGTAGTGCAGGTAGTCCCTAAAGGTGTGGATGAGATTGATGGTGTTGTCTCTGGCATTAGCGTTGGTGTGGCGGGGAAAGAGGACTGGAAGAAAGATAACATTCAAATATTCAATAAATTTCACCACAGTGCATTTGACTGCATTCTGCAAAAAACAACAGCTGACTCTATAAAATGCAAATAAAAACTTCAGGCTTCATTACATTTCAGGCTATTAAGCATAAAATGACATAAAATCAAACCCCTAAAAGCTGCGTAGGTTTCACCAAGAGCTCTATTTTACAGCACACTTATTCTTACATGTGGATGACTTCAACGTATTTATTTTGGAAAAACAGGTTGTTAAACGTGGACAGAGCAGCATGAACAGAAGCTTCACACTGAAGACTGAGAGACTGAGACTATACACACCGAATGTGATGTAGCCGATGTTGTCGCCTACAGCAGCGTCTGTGTCCTTTAGTTCCAGAGGCGGCTCTCTGTGACTGAATAACACCTGTGGGGCTGTGTGACTTGCTCGCCTCCCCTCTTTAAACTCCTAACACAGACATGACATAAATATGAAAATACACGGTCAACTTTTAATTTTTTTTTTTTAAATCCTATTATTTTCTCAAAAACGAAGAGTTCGACGTGCCGAATGAATGCAGGATACGTACGTTGGTCATTTTTAGGGTACGTATGCGTAGATAACATCAAGTAAAAACCCGGCCTTACTCTCTCCTGGGGAGGCTTAAGCACATATTAATTGTGGGGTGCCAATAAGTTTGAAACCAGTGTTTTGCAGAAAAAAACCCTACTTTTTTAATGTTTGAAATTTTTTTTGTGTTAAAATAAAACTGTACAGCGTCACAATATGTCACCATACACACAATCTTGCACACAAGGTTTTGCTTTTGGATTATACAGTTATATATATAGAGTTATATAGTTATACATACAGTTTTTACTTAAAATGTAATTGTTTCCCCAAACACAGTTTTACTGAGGAGAAGCAGACAACAAGTGGCTATACTATTAACTACAATGTTTTACAAATTAGCACCTTTTCAGGTAATATAATTGAGCACGTTTTCACATATACAGTGCATTCAGAATGTATTCAGACTTCTTTTTCCTCATTTTGTTACACTACAGCCTCAACCTGGTTGCAACAAGAAAGTGGCCATAAATGGAGCATTGATCAAATAAAATAACAACTGGTATTTTGCACTTCTTTGTTAAAATGTCTTGCTCTGATGTAGGATATCAGACCTGTAAGAGTGTTAAAAAACAAATAGTTTGTGTACCTCATTTCCTCACGGCACACCGATTTCCAAGTAAAACAAAAGATGTGTTTTGGTTGGAAGCAATAAGCAGAGATGACTGGACAGATGATCTTATAAACAATGCCTATCTGTGCAGTGTTGATTTTATTTCAGCTCAGTAATCTAGATAGCTATCATAGATAAATTAAGCAACAAGATTACAAGTCATCTTGTTTTATGGACTCATTCAACAGGTTTTCAGCATTTAACTGCTGATACAATGTCTGCATTATTCTAAGCATCAAATGACTTGCAAGCCCATCATATCTCATACTTGTACACACTTAGGGTGTCAATCATGTATGTGTGCAATGTATGGCTGTTGAAGACCCAACCACTGTTTTGGATCTTTTATTTAGTAACAGGGTATGACGAGTGGAGTGGTGCCTCAGTGGTTAGGGCTCTGGGCTACTCATCAAAGGTCGTGGGTTCAAGCCTCGGGACCGCCAAGCTGCCACTGTTGGGCCCTTGAGCAAGGCCTTTAACCTTCCCTGCTCCAGGGGCGCTGTATCATGACCCTGCACACTGTTGTAAGTCGCTCTGGATAAGGACGTATAGCTAAATGCTGTAAATGTAAAGAGCATTCCTTATCTTACACTGACAATGCAGTACAGTAAGTGAAAACAATTTACAGTCAGCTCCAGAATTATTGGCACTCTTGGTAGATGGGTAAAAAAGCTCATTAAAAATGTCTTTGTGGTTAATTAGCTTAATCTCACAATGAAAATATGAGAGATATCTCAAAACACATGCGTTTTCTAACAAAACACATGTGTCACAATTATTGGCACCTGCATTTAGTACTTTGTGCAACCTCCCTTTGCCAACATAACAGCTTCTCCTATAATGCTTGATGAGATTGGAGAATACAGAGCAAGGAATCTGAGACCACTCCTCAATACCGAATCTCTCCAGGATATCAGATCTCTCCAGATCCTCCAGGGTTCTAGGTCCTCTCCTGTGGACTCTCCTTTTCAGCTCACCCCACAGGTTTTCAATGGAGTTTAGGTCAGGGGACTGGGGTGGCCATGTCAAAAGCTTGATTCTGTGGTCATTGAACCATTTTGGTGTGGATTTGGACGTATGTTTTGGATCATACAGCGCCGGTTGTTTTAAACTTCTTAATTATTGCCCTAACAGTGAATATGGGAATTTTCAGGCGTGTAGCTATTTTTTTAAATAGCCATTGACTGACTTATGAAGGTCATCACACGTTTGTCTCTTATTCTCTAATCGTCCCCATGGTGATGAATGACTAAGGAAATTTGGCCTCTGTCACCTCATATTTATACCCCAGTGAAACAGGAAGTCATGAATGACTGCTTAAGAGTTCCTAAACACTCAGGTGAACTTAAAAAAGTCAAATATGAATAGGAACATGCTTCAGATACATTTTGTTCATCAGAATTTCTAGGGGTGCCAGTAAATGTGACGCATGGGGTTGTTAAAAGATTTCTCTCATATTTTCCAGTGTGAGATTAAGCTAATTAACCAGAAAGACATTTTTCATAACTTTTTTACCCATCTTTAGCAAGGGTGCCAATAATTCTGGAGCTGACTGCATGTGAAAAAATGTCATTGATTCAAAATAACACCTACAACATAACTTTCTTACAGCTAGCAAGTGGTACTATGGACTCAACTGTATTTTCTGCAGCCAGCTTGCACGCATCACTGTCTTGTTTATAAATACAGAAGGCACAGGTAGATTATTTGCAATGGTGGATGGGCTTTCATTTCATTATTTTGTTGCCCTCTACTGGACATTATATGACCCACATGAGCGGTAAAATTTATTTTACATTTATTCATTCGACAGACACTTTTATCTAAAACAACTTTTTAAAGCAATTTTTTGGTATATCATGATATCATACCATGGGATTCTGGAAAGTGGAAATTATTGCGATATAAATTTGAGTTCATATTACTCACCCCTAGGTACTCAAGAGGAGTGTTGTTGTTTTTAGGATATTTCTTGCTTTCGACGTATGATTAGTTGTAGGTTTTATTTATTTTTGTTCAAGATTGTTTATTTCCAATTCATGTATATATTCTATTTAATATGTGTTTTATTTGGCATTGATTTTGATTTTATGACTGACTTGAGATGCATGGATTCTATTTTTATTATCATTTCCCTGGCTAATGTTTGAACCCAGATCTGATTTCTTATTAGTTTTTACTTGCTGCTAACATGCAGGGCCCCTCTGAAAACGAGACGCTAGTCTCATGCTGGGCTTTCCTGCTTACCAATAAATAAATGAAAATGAAATGAAAAGGGCAATATCCAGTGACGGTTCTGGCACAGACAAAACAGCAACAAAATCTGAAGAATTTAAACGGAATTGTAACCACATACAAGTTGGATCTTGTGGTATTTTGGCGCTTAAACTCCTCAAATCAGATACGCCAAAAATTCTGATGTGAGCTGCCTGTCTTAACACTGCCTTATTGAACTACTGAAGACCTCCAGATATCAGGCGGCAAAATGCTATTTACATCCCTATTAAAAAAAGTTAATTATCCGTAAAAGACGCTTCCTAATCACACCTTAGTCAGTCACACACACCTCCTGACTATCACTGCACTCCTGCACTTTAATGGAGCTTTTCTCGTGGACTTCCGAGGAATGCT
>JAOUQW010000015.1:14021399-14032774 GCA_028565825.1 Olivaichthys viedmensis
TGTTTTGTTACGTGAGCGAGAGAGAGAGTTGTTGTACAGAAGGCCAGGATGAATGATTTATTAGTGTGTGTGTGTGTGTGTGTGTGTGTGTGTGTGTGTGTGTGTGCGCGCGCGCGTATCTTCTGTTGATATATGTTGAAAACATGACCATCCTGAGTTCTATTTTTTTTCTTGCCTCATCAAGCCTCATCACCTTAAACTACCCCTGCTTAACCAGCACAGGCAGAGTTTCCCTGCACTTCCTGTTCTACTTCCTGTTTCCTGTCCTCTTTCCCTAAAATCCACATTTGGCGCTACGCTCTACATGCTCATTAACTCAAAGACACAATTGGTAGCAATCAGGGATAAAATGACAACATCCTGTGAAAGCAGCAAAACACCAGATAGCAGTCCATTACGCGTGTGTGTGTTTGTGTGTGTGTGTGCTCCTCGATGTGATGAAAAGGACATGGACGACAACACTGAAATATTAAATGTACACAATTTACCGTTACATTTTTACAAAAATTAAGACTATGATGCTAAGGATGCTAAGAAACTAGGACACTCACTTCAGACAGTCTACACAGTAAATCAGTTTGTGATTTGGGGTGTGTTTGTGGTTCACTGTGTTTGTACAGGGTGCCAAACAGTCAGTGTTTCATTCCATTGTCAAGTTGTGTGAGGGGATCCGAAGACAAACAGACTTCACCGTACAATGTGTTGAATTAACCACTAGCTAAATACCACATTTTAAATAATCCTCTAGCTCAATGCACCATGTTAAATAAACAGCAGTAAATTACTGCTGCTATTACATAGCATAACTACACGATTCCTTCACACAGTCTCTTCATCTCTCTGGAGCTCAGTTTTAGGAGGACTCAAGAGTGTACGGATAGTGGTCTTCCCGTAATCACGGACCGCCCAGTAACCTGTGCTGACTCCACACACACACATCCAGGGCTCTCTCCAAAACAAACAGGGTGGAAGCCATTTTAAACAAAGAGGAATGGATCTTCGAACTTTATGCAAAGTTCAGTGGCCTGCGGTCAGAGTGCTCTTCACAAATTGTGTGTGTGTGTGTGTGAGAACAAGAGTTGGGGGACACTGGACTGTACTCATGAAGAATTTCACACCACTCAGCATTATGTATTACATTCTCAACCCTTTGGCCTCATTGATTGCCTGTTTCAAAGTAAGCTCAATAAACCATGCTAAATAACCTGTTAGCGCAATATACCATGCTAAATAAACTGATAGCTCAATATACCATGCAAAATAACCTGTCAGCTCAATACACCATGCTAAATAACCTGCTAACTCAATACACCATGCTAAATAAACTAACAGCTGAATAAACCATTCTAATTAACCTAGCTCAATAAACCAGTATAAAAATACTTGTAGCTTAATACAACATGCTAAATAACCCACTAGCTCAATAAACTGATAGCTGGTTAAACAATTCTAAATAGACTGCTAGCTCAATACACCATGTTTAATAACTCACTGGCTCAATACAACATGCTAAATAACCCACTAGCTCAATAAACCATGATTAATAGCCCGCTAGCTCAGTAAATGGCGCAACATATTCAGAAACAAATCAGCAATTAAAATGATCAAAGAACTGCAGAGATCGTAACAGCATTGGTAGTCGAAACAAGATGTCTCTGTTTAGTTCCGCTGGCTGTGTGTCTCTCTACCTCAGGGCTGATTAGGTCACGGGTTCGAGTGCATTAGCGAACGGATCGGCCCTGGAGACAGCCGGTAACCCTATAGCCTCCTCTAGGCTTTCGGCCTTGGTATTAGAGGCGGTAAATCAGCACCGCACTGAACTGTTTACGTCCTGAAGGCTCTGCTGCATCTGTTGCTGAAGGCCAGTGGCGCCTGGACACACGAAACCTGACCCTGGCTTTTGAAGGCACACCCGGTACCACTGAAGGACAGTGTGTGTGTGTATGTGTAGCTTTTATTTGAAAAACTTAGAGACAAAATAGTTACTTTTGGTTATTGAACTTAAGGTTAAAGTTGGGTTAGGTGCAGGATTATTTATCTACAGTAATACAAAAGTCAATAAAATGTGTGTGTATGAACGTGTTCAAGTCTATCCGATATGTGTTTAAAGTGTGTGTGTGCCTCCAGATGGCCACATCTGTGCCTATTTCTCAGGTAGGCAGTGTTAATGCCAAGTCCCCTTGCTTACTTTCCCACATGTCCTTGAGGGATTATTTCTCCCACAGCACTGCCTCATGGAAGAAGCTAATCTCCACCCACCTCTACCTGCCCCTGACCTTTAGCTACGCCCCACTTTTGCCCCTGCGATGGCGAAAGCTGAATAGGCTGATTTTCTCCCCCTCCTTTCTCCAGCCAGGGACCACACAGATAGGCCTTGGAGCCCCTCAGCTTGGATTCAGGATGGAGCCATTACCATTGCATCATCGCATGTGCCGCGTACAACATGACTATGTGAGCTTTTAACATAATATGAACATATGTACATTCTTTATTTCTGTCTATGCTAATCTAAGCTTAATGTGCAACTTTTTGAGACGACGGAAGGTTACGAATTTAAATATTCGAGTACTCGGAGAGTGCCACTGTTAGGCTTTTATTCCTTGACTACTCAGCTACATGATTTTCATTCTGCCTCTCTTGTAAGACGCTTTGGATAAAAGAATAAATTAATAACTGTAATGTAACTGCAGTGAGTGAATGCACAGAAATGGAAGAACTCCTGGATGCGTCCCAAAACAAATAGTCAGTGGAGGAGGAACCTGTATGTAAAACAGTAATGTGGTGCAAAGCCCAGTCACACAATCACTGTCGAACGTGTCAAGGACAAACAATTTCGCATGACATGCAAGCGTGGCCCAGGTCATTGGCCCCTAGAGGAAGGAAATCGCTCACGCTGTGCAATCTGTCCGTTTAGCAAGACAATGCCGCGGAAAGCGGCAACCTACAACAACATGAACTCAGACCAATGTGACAAACCAAATTAATGGAATTTGTGCCTTCTGAGAATTTCGCAATGTCCCAGCAGTGCTCAGTCATGAGAGGTCACTGGCCTCCTTTGGGACACTATTGTGTTTATGCTGGTTGACGGGCGTCCCAAAGCAGAATTAGCTGACGGGAATGGAAGTCTCAATTTGGAAAGGAAACACCCAGCCACAAAAGGCCTTGAAGGAATGGTTTGGCCAAAAGTGAAATGTACACAATTTCCCCCTTGCCCCAAATATACTTGATCAGCCAAGACAGGTTTGGAGTCCCAAGTTTGTTTCTTTAGTTTTGCACTGGAGCAACAAATCTAATGTTGCTAACGTGTAAAAGAAGCTTATAGCTGCCTGTGCAAACTCCATGCCTAAAATCATCACACACCTGCCTCAAAAGACATCGCTTGGCCAAATAATATAATTTGTACATAAACAGTTTCTTACTATAGCAGAAAAAGTTCATATTAAAAATTTAATATACAAATAAAATTGTTACTATATTATCATCTGAATCACTTCTAACGCACAATTCTACCTTCAAACTTTGGGCCACAAGCCTGATGCTTGTGTGGATGTGTTGAGGAAGAAAGGTTCAAGATGGCCACTGTCCAAACTAAAGCAAACTCTGGACACCAAACATGTCTTGGCTGATCAACCACATTTGGGGTAAGGCGGAAATTGTGTACATTTTATTTTTGGCCAAACTATTCCTTTAAAAACAGAGAGAGAAATGACCAAGAGACAGAAACAAAGTCTCCCATAGCTTCAAAGATTGTGTGTGTTTGCATTTGTATGTTATATATTTGTGTGTATAAGCATGAGAGGGCATCCTTTTTTAAACTTCCATGAACACATGCTAGGCTTAGATTAAAGATCTCCGGATGTGTGTGTACACCAAAGGTCACCCCCAGGCTTTTGTTGTTTGGTTGCCCAATCTCTCTTTTCAATCGGAAAGCACAAAAATTGGCTTGGAGATATCAGAGTCTAACAAATACCTGAGGCTTGGTACGCGCTGAGTGGAACGGCCTTATCTGTCAGTGTATGTAGACAAAACTCACATGGGGAAGAGAACCAGCACGCCATAATCCGTACGATCCTGAGTGTATACTGTGTGCTAAGATTTCTTTCCTCCAAAACAATGATAAAAATGTCAGTAGAGCCTTATATGGAAAACAGGTCTTGAATTGGCCTGATATCAGGTGGGGGATTTGTGCTCAGCCTTCATTTTCGACATGAGGACGGCTCTCGTGTGTTTATCATAGTTGAAAATGTGTCTAAAAATGTTATTACTAGTTACCAAATGAATTTCCATTGGCACTGCACGTTTTATTTTTGCTCTTACTCTCCTGCTTTCTCCCTCTTCATGCTTCTCTGTGCTGTCAGTCCCGGTGAAGGCGGCGTGGCCTATGTGCCTGTCAGTCCCAGTGAAGGTGGCGTGGCCTATGTGCCTGTCAGTCCCAGTGAAGGAGGCGTGGCCTATGTGCCTGTCAGTCCCAGTGAAGGAGGCGTGGCCTATGTGGCTGTCAGTCCCAGTGAAGGAGGTGTGGCCCCTGTGACTGTCAGTCCCTGTGAAAGGAGCATGGCCTCCCACTTGAGCTAACACTTTTTTTCCAACTGTAGATAGAATAGAATGCTCCTGTTTGAATAGTACTGAATCATATCGCATCAAAGCAGTTCTGAATCGTATCTTATTAAATCTCTGTCTGCTTTAAATGTATCTTTCACACTTTGATCATTGATCACATATTGAGATGCGAATCGTATCATCTCGGAAGGAGAGAAACACACTCCAAAGAGATGTGTAAAAGAGACTAATATCCTAACTTTTTCTGGCACCCATCAATAAAAACACAGTGGAAGATGTGACTAATGAAAATGTGCTCTTACAGTAGAACCACCTGAGAACAATCACAGTTCACCCTCAAAACCCTTTTTATTATTTAATTCGCACTGCCATATCGTGCTTACCTCATAAGGCCCGCAACAATACTATAAATGACCGTATTTGGAAAACACATGTTTTGAATTGGCCTGATATCAGGTGGGGGATTTGTGCTTGATGCAACAACTCTCATGTCTTACAGCCTGCAAATATTTAAAAATGTTAACTTTCCAGTTATCACAATTTTTTTGCTAAATTAAAGCTCCATAATCAGGCACCAGAGTAATGAAAAGAGATGGATCGCTGTTTAAAGTCTGATAGACCTCCTTAGATATGCACTATGTAAACCGAGAGCTGGCCTTCGTTCAAGTGTTTGCCTCAATTACGCAGTGATTTACAGGCCTTGTGGTACACACCGAGGAAAACCGTAGACCTGTTGCCAAGCTACAAACACAAATACACATCAATAGCATCAGAGGATGAGGAAAGCAAATTCTTTCCACTGCCAACCAAAACAAAAAACTAATAACATTAAGGGTTTTTCTAAAGTCACACCAATGACTCATGGGCGAGCTCTGCTAATTCAACAGGCTCGCACTACTCCCAAAAGAGACCGACATGTCATCTAATAATGCAGCACTGTGGTAGAGGTGATTAATGAATAACAACAAAGCCATACCGAGATTACTGACCTGCTGAGCAAAGCCCTTTTTTTTTTGGAAATAAGCTTTGTCATACCTCGACTGCTCAATAGAGTTCAGACAAAAGGAATCTGATGACTGTAAAAAAAAATTTTTTCTCCATTTCATTGCTTTTCACACATAACCAATCATAATCCTTTCTGCCTTAAAAAGAAGTTTGGGTAAACAAACCTCCTACAAGAGGAACACATATGGCAACGGTCAAGAGTTGACCCTTAGGACCGTAGCTGGTGTGAGAGCAACACTTTCAGTCTGTAGTCTGTTTCAGCGCGTACGAACGTTGTGTTGTCTGCTAATGCAGAAATCTCCCTGCTCATATTCAGAGAGGCCGCGCTGAGCCGTGCTTGTGCGTGTGAGCAGGGATTGATATTGTATTTCAATAGCACTGGGCCCACAGCACTCGGGCGCATTAAAGGGCTCTCCACGATCCGCGTGGCTGATAGTGCCTAACAACCGCAGCCATTTCGCCAAGATATACACTCCCTCTTTCCTCCTCTCCTCCTCCTCTTGATCCCTCTCTCTCTGCTGAACAAAACCACCAAATACTAGCCCCTTCGTTTGGGGCCCGCTGCTGTTATTTTTGGGACGTGTGCACACAAAAAAGTTGATGAAGCATCTTTCTTTTTTCCAGCCTATACTTTTTCCTCTATAAACTCATTGCTCACCATTAGAATTGAGCACCTCCAAACAACCAAACCACTAGCGATCACTGTGTGTTTGTGTGTGTGAGAGGACAGGCTCCAATTGCAGACCCTACTGAACACCAGAAACACAAAAGAATATGCAGAATCTTCAGAAATGGCGCTCAGCACGGCTCTTGGCCAACAAGGCGTCCAGCGATTACAACATCAATTCATCTGATAGTCGCAGTGAGATCACACACCCGCCCCGCTGGAGAGGCAGCGTGCTGTTCCTACAACCTCCCTTCCACTCACAAACCATCCAATGGCTTATTAACAACCCACCCAGCCTGCAGTGCCCAGAACATGTTTTCATACCACTCCATCAAAGCCAGTTAAAGCTGAATAAGCCCAGTCTGCAACGCCACACTACACTCTAATCTTATCATTAACATTTATTTGAAGTTAAAAAACAAGACGTGATTCACCCTTAGAGACTTCCTCTCTATTTATGTTGGAAGATGTTCCAGATATTCAAGAAATGTATTTCTCATTTTAGAAACACAGGAAAGAAAAGTCTTCAGACTCAGAGGAAAATTATTACAGTGCCCAACCTAATAGCAATTTCAGAGTTTTCAGTTTATTTGGTACACCTACATCTTGTAGCTACACTGATTGGCCATTTTATAAGTTTCACTTACCTATAGGTGCACTTTGTAGGTTTACAATTACTGACTGTTCTGCCATGCACAATTGCACACGCACACTTATACCAGCGCAACACCTACTACCATGGCAGTGGTCAATGGTGGTCCCTTTCCATTGATGGCTGAGGTAGGGGAATGCTAACAAATTGTAAGTATGCATGTGCCGACTGTAGCTCATCTATAGTACATCTATATGGTAGGTGTACCTGATAAAATGGAAACTCAGTGTTGCAAATACCAAACTAATGGTCGGCCTTTTCAGAGCAAAATGGTGGATGACCTTTGGTTCCTAAAGAGCTAAAACAAACCAACTGTAAAGAACTTCAACTTTCTGTTGTGTTCAAGAACTGCAGCTTTTTTCTGTTTCTTCATTTCACTAAAATTAATTTATTCATTATGCTAAATAACAGTTGATGACAGGTAAAGTTTGTGAAAGTGCTGATATCTGTTTAGCATGTCCTTTTTCCTTAACATAAACAGTTCAGCTAATAATGAAATGTACACAATTTCACCCTTACTCCATATGTAGTCGATCAGCCAAGATATGTTTAATGGCCGAAGATCTTCTTTGGTTTTGCGCTGGAGCTACGAGGTTGTTATTGCTTACAAGTAAGGGAAGCTTACAGTCTCCAGTTTAGTATTGTGCAAGCTTCCTTTACTTGTTAAAAAACTCTAGCCTCACAGCTCCAGTGCCAAGCTAATAAAGCAAACTGCAGACACCAAACATGTCTTGGCTGATTGGTTAAGACAATTGGAGACTGAGCCCCATCTATGTCAAAGAGGCAGATAAAGAATCCCTTCTCACATCTCTGCCTCTCACAGGAAGCATTTATTAAGTGGCATTCAGTGCTGTTGTAGGGAAGTATTAATATGTTTCTCTCCAAAACCTCTACAGAGTGGGTGTGAGCCCCTGGAGACCTTCACCCAGAGTGTACTTCCTCACAAGAGTCTCACCTCAGGTTTTTCTCTCGGTTCCTCATGGCTGCTGCTGCGCAGGTTGATGATGTGAACTTCTTGAGGCAGGCTGGTGGTTCCGCGACTCGCGCAGCCTGATAGAGCCGTGTAGCTCTTCAGCAAGGCCTGCACTGGGTGACCTTCACCCACAGGTAATAACTCACATGGACTACGAGAGAGTGGACCTGGAACACAACCACACACATACAAAATATCAGAAACACACATCTCTGAGGGCTTTCATTAATCCAAGTAATTTTGAAATGGCCAATAGTAGGACGTCAAGGAGACTAGACCTGCAGTTTTAATTCCCAAAGAAAATAATGTAAAATATTCAAAATGTTTGTTTGATACAAAGCTTCACCCAAGATTAGGACCGCCCACTTTACATCAAAAGGGAAGAAATTCTGGCAAAATACATGTAGACATTGGAAAGTCACTAATTATTCAAACTTTGTACATGACCAAAAAGACCATGAATAACCTCATCAATTACGGATTTAGGTAACCCATTAGGGCTAAACGGGTCACTGCCAACACGTTTTCTTTAAAACTGAATATCTCAAAACCGTTTTAGCTATAAAAATTCAAAACTCGTGTTTGAGAAGCGCAGATGTGCAACCATGTGCATTATAGTGTGTGAACTGCTGAAAAGCAGAGTCAGTGATGAGAATCAGAGGACATAGATCGCGCAACGATAGTGTAATATATCACCAAGTTATAGTCAAAAATACACATATGCACAACTTTTAAGCTTAGGTCTAACCCTGCGTTCACAATGGCAGCCACAAAGTAGCCAGGAGTCGTTCATTTTTAGTGAGAGTTGGAGATTTACAGTGACAAGAGGTATAGTGACCTATCGCAAAGTAAGTAGGTGAAGCTGAGTGACACGATAAGTTGAGCATAACCTAATTTCATGCAAATGAGAAGCGAAACGATGTGACAATTACCAATAGGATAAAGGATAGATGCTTTATTTTGCCCACTGTGAAACATTATCCATCTTTTTTGGTTCCTATCTGATATTTTTTCCTAGTCAAGATGGAGGATAAATTGATTGTTGCGATTTATTTCTTTAAACATATTGGAACGTAAAATAAATAAAAGATTCCATGAGAAACATCTCTGAGATTGTAGGGATCCCAGGTTAGTTTGATTGGCACATTAACAGCCTGTAACGGGCTGAAGATGGCAAGTTAGCTTGGATCGCCATGTGTAAGTGTTGTTGCCAAACAGCCTATTAACTACAATAAAAGTCCTTTAACTTGCTTGAGAGTATTTAACTGTTTTTACTGTATTAGGATCAAAACTGGTTTATTGAGTGTTGCTAAATAAACCATGGCAGCCAGCAATAAACTCAAAATCTTACACGATTTTTGTCATGTGAACTTAGGGTTCAAGGATAAATCTTCCCAGAACTGATGAATGAATTCCTCAGATGAGTGGCGAAACATCTTCGAGATTATAACACAAGTCCGGTTGCCTTGACTTCTAAATACACATCCATACACTCTGGCCATGTGCTACATGATAATCATACTCATAGTTCAAGTGCATTGATGATGGCAAATTGTCTTTGATGTACACAAGAACTGTGTACTGCTTATCGCTGGAACACACATGTGCTGTACAGAAACCTCTGTGAAGTCATTTTAACTCCAAATGCGCTCGAGAAAAACAGAAAACCCTCCATATAGGTCATTGAGAGCATGGATAAGATAATGGTGCTTAGTAACTGCGCTCGACAAGCATGAACACAAGTGGGTTTTTTCTTGCTGCAACTCCCATGTCACTAATTGATAAAGGAAACCAATAAATAAGAATAGAGTGTAGACGTGGAGGGAGGCAGGCATCCAATAGCGTCTCCCACTCATGTACTCTATACTCCCTCTTTATTAGCGAGAATCTTTCAGCCCATCTGTCCTCCTCTATAGCCTCGACTGTCACGTCACCCCTCTCTCTCTCCTTACATGGCCAGGCTGACCCCCTCTCAATCACTTGCAACAAGACTTTACAAGATAGCATGCTCCGCTCATGGAGAAACAGCTATTAGCATGGCGACAAGATGATGTATTATGCGGGCACGCTCAGTAGAGCCGAGACATATGCTCTCGAGAAGTCTCTGGGCTGTGACCTTAAAGCTTAATGCAGAGGATCATGGGATACCATGGAATGGAACAACTCCTTTTGTATTATACCTCCAATTAAGGGCAGAACTATAGGGTCTGGAATGCTGTGCTAGTCATGATCAATGTTAAACAAAACCAGCCTGTCAGATACATATGGCAACAGCAGTTCAGCTTTTGAAAGATCCCATGACTCATCGGGCCTTATTTATGCCAACGTCTCAGTTTTGCCTCAGTCTTCATGCTATCATGTAATACGTGTGCAGGCTATAGCTAACAACCGAACAGCAGACAGACTCTGTGTCCTTCCAAGTTCTTCCAAGATGATATGACGGCGCATCTCGATACATCTAAAGCAGCCAATAATGCAGTATGATAGGATTTAGGATTTTCTATGGGGTTCTCCTTTAGGATCATGGGGCATTCATGTCTTTATCGCGCAGCCCTTGCTAGCCTAGAGGAGACTGCCAGGCTCAGACAGTGTAACGACTTCAAAAATGACATTACGTCCTGAAGAAACCAGACATAGTGAGAGAAACAGCAGTCTTTGGCTTCTTCAGTGGAGCATAACAGCCCACAATCAGAGCCAGGCTGAATTACCATAAGAGAGCACGCACGCACACACACACACAAACAGCAAGAGACCAAGCAGCATGACTCATGTTTTTGTTTTAAACGCAAACAAGCGGCACATTGTTCACATTATAACAATTAGGCCGCACGCTTGCCCTGATCTCTGGAACCTGGACTCACTCGCAGGAGAAAGCTGTACGTTTCTGTAGCTCGTTTACAGTAAGTATGATATAATGAGAATAGTCGAGGCTGCCCAAAGATAACTCGAGATTCTCGCAAGAGCGACTTCACATGTGAAACTGTCAATGATGAAAGCTGACACTGCACAGAAGCTGATTGCATCTCAGTCTTTTGCATTTCCAACTATGAACATCTGGAACACTATTAGCTAGCTAACTAACTCAATTTTTAAGTAGTGAGGGAGTAGGGTCGCTACTTTCTTAAATTAGGTAACTTGTAAGTATTTAAACGTCAATCTAGTAGTTGAAGTAGGCCTAATAAATGCTATATCTCATTTTCTTCATGTACACATATACAGAGGTGACCACTTATGGGTGTAGCTTCAGTAAAGCTAAACTAATACTGCCATGTAGCTGGTAGTGAGTATCTACCTTTATTTTAGTCACTGTGGTCGTCATTCAGAACATCATAAACTGTATCTAAACAAATTAAACACATGGTCCTCTTTTTTCCTGAAGGATAATACATTTTGGACGTACTGCTCCACAGAGTACATCGCCAGATTATTAAGTTTTAATGCAAGATACAGTCAAGCCGGAAAGTCTGCACACCCCTTTCACCTTCTCCACGTTTCATTACATTACAGACTTATTCTAC
>JAOUQW010000015.1:14057753-14088022 GCA_028565825.1 Olivaichthys viedmensis
TTAAAAAGCGATCTGCAGTCATATATATATATATATATATATATATATATATATATACACACACACACACACATATATACACTGACAAAAAAGTGTCAAAAATCCACAAAATAACATTTTAAATGAATATATTTGTTTTTTACATGTAAACACACAACTAAATATAGAAATAACATGTGTAAAACCAGTCTAACTATGCGATACAGTTAATATGAATAGTTTTTCTTCAGGGACAAAAAAGGCACCGCATACAAGAAAGGAACCATATAGATTTAGAAATGCATTTAAAGTACAGTATGGAAAAATGTACAAATATAGCAAAGGGCAGTGAGAGTTCACTTCGTTAGGTGCACCCCCCTGTCCCAAAGGGAGTGCTTAGTCATGACCCCCCACAAAAAATGTGCACAGACTTGTGCATGAAGGCTGCGTGGTAGGGATAATGTTTTGATTCTCGGCGCTCATATATTCATACGTATATTTGAAAACTTTTACAATTACATTTATTCACACTTTTATCCAAAGCAGCTTACAAGTGAGACAATCTAAGCATACAGCTATTACAAGAGCCAACTCTGATGTAAGTGCTGCGTGACAATGTTTTCATTCAGGAAGAAGAGAAGAAATTCCAGTACAATGCCATGTGCTACAAGGTAACGTAACTGCAGATGCAGTAGCACAAATAAAAAATACAAGAGACAATCAAAAGGAGAGAAACGTTGTGCAACAATATGCAACATTGAGTAATGTTGTCATGCAGTATAAAGCACGGAGCAAGAAAAATAGCGTTGGGGTCGAATGATCGAGTGTTCATGGAACAGCAGGGTCTTGAGATGTTGCTTAACGGTTGCAAGAAATTCTGCAAGATCAATGGAGGTACGGAGATTGTTCCGTCTGAAACGCGTTTGCCATGAGCCTTCAAGACATGTAATGAAAGCAGCTCAGGACAACGTTCATTCACAGACCACAATGTATAGGCTAATATGTAAGTATGTGTACAGTAGGTGGGTGCTGTTCCAGTGACAGACGGGACTTGCAGTAGTGCAGCCAATAGATGGGCCTGGACTAGGAGCTGAGGTGCATACTCTGGCAGGTAAACCCTCATTTTCATGATGGTATACAGAGAGAATCTGCATGACAGGGAGGTCGCAGCAATACTCCGTGAAGGTCAGCTGGCAGTCAATATGATATACTGTACATTAATTCATAGTCCTTTTGTGGGGGAAAAAAACAACACACACACACACACACACACACACACACAAAAACAGCAGCAGGTTGTTTATGCTGGCAGCACACAGGGCATTAATCCACCATATGTATAGAAATTCCCATCCTTTAAGGAGGCTATTAATGTTCCATAAATCACAGACTGCACAGTGAGAAATTATAGATGGCGCATATCTTCCAGGCAAGAAGGGACTACTTATGAAACTCGGGCCGTGTAATTAGGCAATTAATGACACTACATACATACAAAACAATCCTTGGCCATAAACCGTGACACGCGCCACACCAACAGTACATTGTGCATGACGTCAACCAAGCGCCAGTTCCTTCGCCAATCGCTACAGACGCACCACGCATGCGCGCTTTACGTCTCGTCTCCTCCCTGCTCCGGTCTCTCGGCGCTATCGTGTGCTTGGTCTCTCTCTGTGAGAATTGTCAAGCTGCTGGAATGAACGATAGTCGAACACTTGCAAAGAGGCTTAGCGATAGCCACGGAGAAACCCGCAAACATTTGGGCAATGGAGGCCATTTTAAATGAAAAGACTCTAGAGACAGATGGTAGAATGTTCTAGAATGGTCATGTGATGTCAAGAGACCAGTTATGTCGCACTTTTGAGAAAAAAAAAAAAAAAATACTCTGACGTACATCTTTGTTTTTTTTAAAATTTATTTACGAGTTCTCAGGTCGTGTATCTAAAATAATGTGTTTTAGCAGAATTAACTGGATCCCGAAAGACCGTCTGGTAATAAAATACTTTCCATCGTGTTCATTTTTTTTTTTTTTTCCCTTCATAGTCGCACTTATTTTCCTCTCATGCGAAAAGAGAACGAGAACCGGGGCACGTGAAGGGTATTGACCAATCGGAGGCCGAGCTCCGAGCAGGAGAGTATAAATAGCGGGCAGGTTGCCGTGAGAGACGTCCGCCATTGAAGACTAGTGTTATTTTGTACAAGCCAAATTGTTTATTTAAAAAAATAATAATATATATTTATATATATATATGTATATATTATATACACATACACTTCAAAGCATTTGCGTAAAGTCTGTATCCGGCCGAAACGATATTTCAAGAGCCTGCTTTTGGTCGTCTTTTCCAGCAGAAGTTCTTCGGCACAGTTAAAAACATTCTTTGTTGTGCCAGTGACGGAAAGGTAAATGTTTGAGTAACGGTAACGGGTTTGCGCTAGCCATGTTTGTTTAGCTAACAATGTACCGACGTGAGCGAGTCTGAGAGGCTGGTTGTGAAAGTTCGCCGTGAGCGAGTCGTAGCGAGCTTTACATGTCGTCCTTGGGGCGGGGATATTTTAGCTCAGCTAGCAGTTGCTGGTTTTTCTTTTTTCTTTTCTTCCTACGGCGAGAAGCTAAGCTACGTCGTGGCTAAATCCCAAACGGCTCCTTTCAGGACATGTAGTGAACTACATCGCACGCGGAAGCCGTTACCTCATACCTATATAGGGGATACGGCACGATTTGGGATTGAGCCGGAGACATTTTGTGTTGGTCGCGCCACGTCGCCATTTTTTTTGCCTGTTTTTCGAGCACTTTGTGTTTTTTTTTTTTTTTTTTTTTTTTTTGATCCAAAGTCATTTGACGCGAACCAAACGTGAATAAATAAAATGTTCGGGTCTTTTGAATTACGTATAGGTGCAACTAGTGCGTTGGAGAGATGTAGCGACGCTTTTTTTTTTTTTTTAAATAAATACGTTGTTTACGTCGACTTAATTGCGTCATGCAAGGCCAAACGATCGTACGGGGTTTTTTTTTTATTTTTATTTTTTTAGCTTTGCGACAAACCGGAACGTAGCTTTATGACCTTTTTTATTTATTTATTTATTTTACAAAGTTGCTTAACCAAATCTGGGGTTGGTCAGCATTTATATTTGCTGAGTGTGTGCATTTTTATGTAGTGCTTGACTTAGCTCGCTAGCTAATATGAGCTACTCTCACGTTAGCGTTCTAGCGGCCCAATCCCAAACGGCCCCTATTTTATAATCTAGTACACTAAATGTGTAGCATTCACTATTTCATACGCCGTGTAGTTGACTTGTAGTGGTAGGAGGGCGCGTTTGGGCTTTAGAGTATTGCAAATAATAACAGTAGTGACTTAAAAACCCAACTGTGTGTCATTTATCTCCACAGCAACCGACATTTAAACTTGTTAAGTCCGTTACGAATGTGAAAATAAATTGTCTTAACTTTTAGAAAATAAAAATGCAATTTAGTTACCACTTGTTTCTTTTTCTTCCGAGTTCTAACTGACCTTTTTTTTTTTTTTTTTTTTAATTTTCTCGCTTTAAAATGGGAATTTATTTCCAATCAAAAGTATAAACATAAGGTTCCTTGTTCATCTAATTATGAACAGAAATTTGGAGATTGGTGTGAAGTACTTGATATGGTTCATTTGTGTAAAATCAATGTACTGACTGAATAAAATGCACAGGAATATCAGTATATATATATATATATTTTTAATGTACATTTATGTACTTGGTATGGGCAAAAAGAGTTCCAAGAAGTCAGTGTTTGGGGGTAAGTGGTGAGACCAATTGGCTTGTGCTGGTTCCAAGACGACCAAAAGTGTAATTAGTTAGTTAGATGCCTATCCTTTGCATTGCTTATTTCTGAGTTGCAGTAGTGGTTTTAGTGGCTGCAAGTGTTGGACTGATGATCCCAATTGCTGCTGCATGTAATATGGTTCAAACAGTACTGCTATTTTAGAAGGAGGGCCATAGGCACAGATTGAGCAAGTTGCCTTGGCTACAATACAAACGTCAAAAGCGTTTTCTGTTTGAGTTCAATTTTATTTTGGTGAACTGACATTTGGATTGCAGATATTTAATTTATTTTGGTGTATTAATTTAATTTTGGTGTTCTAATTTGTATCATAGTGAGTGTAGGAATAGGAAAACGTTAATAGATATTAATAGCTGCTCATGAGTCTTGATGCTGTCCTGAAGTACGCGAATAATTTTTCCTGGTTCTCTTTCACCTTAAGATATTGTCAAAAGAACCTAAACCCTCAAAACACCACCGGTGTTAGGCAGCAGGGGACAGTACACACTATTAAACAGACTTTAAATGCTTCCAGAACGAAGAGCACCAAAACACCTGGTTCAGGTGTATTAGGAGAGAGCAAAACTATGTGCCGTCTCCTGGCGAGGAGTTTGGGGAAACGCTGATCTAAAGGAATAATCTCAACTTGATTGACCTTATCTACTGCATTTGTAGCGCATGGGCAAGAATTTTTGTGTTTCCCTGTCCTAAGAAAAGAAGGGAAAACCTGAACCCCCTTCTTTTTAATTTCTTTATTCCAACAAGATAGGGACTGGAAACACTAGCTAGCATGTACACTTATTGAACAGCTGTTAAAACCACAAGGTTGGGCTCATGGCTGCAGTGTGGAATGACTGTGCTCAAACTGCTTTCCCTGTTCACAGTGGCACAGGCAGAGGATGTGTAATGAGTGCTGAGCTGGCCAGACATAGCTTCAGAACATCTCCTCTCTGCGCATGCATCTTTCTGGAGCAGAACCGACCATGTCGGAGCCAGTGCTCAGCATGAACAGGAACCCCCCTCCCCCTGAGTACAGGAAGCCCAAAAAACCAGGGCGCCTCACCAACCAGCTCCAGTACCTGGATAAAGTGGTGGTCAAAGCCCTGCGGAGGCATCAATTCTCCTGGCCCTTCAGACAGCCTGTGGATGCCATTCAGCTTAACCTGCCTGTGAGTTGGGCTTCATGGGGGTCCAGCTGCACAGTTTAGGGTTTTAAATGCAGTAACGATACGTATCCACTTACAATTTCACCACGTCGCATCCTAATCACGTCAGTGAAGAGTTTGCAAATCTCAACTTTATGCAAATGAACCCATCCCTTGTGTTTAGCCAATCCGGCGAGGGTAGATTGCGGTTTTGTTCTGTGAATTATTTGTTTTGCATTGTCCGAGTGGGAAGACTTCTTCCCTTCTAATCCTCACATGATAGGTCTCCTCACTTTCATTGTATTATTTGAAAGAATAACCATTATTACAAAATTTAAACTGTATGAAGCTCATTAGGTTACTTGCTAATTAGTAGCGACCAAATTTGTAAGTGGACACGTACCGTAAAAAAACTAATGATTTAAGCTCATAGGTAGTTGATTAGTTGAACCAGGTATGTTGAGGTACAGAAAACACTAGACCATGCATTTACTATAGCTTATAATTGGGGTCTCCAGTTTTCTTTCCAACTAGCTGCAGGTTTTCATACAAGCCAAATAAGAGCCACACCTAATAGTCATTTGAAGATCAACCTCAATTGATTTAAACAAATGGAGTCAGGTGTGCTCCTTGGTTTGGATGAAAACCTGAAGCCACAAGGGCCTTTTGCAGATATGACTACAGACCACTGGCTTATCAATGTCCATTAGAGATTCTCAGTCCAATCCTCAGGGACCGCTGGCCAGTCCACATATGTTTCCTTTTCCAGGTCCAAACATATCTGAAGCAGTAACAAAGGCTGGCGCAGGTGTGTTATAAACAGAAACCCTAGAAAAATGTGGATTGGTTGAGAGTCCCCATGGACTGGTCTGAGAAGCTCTGGCTTATGTTCCTGTGAGTCAGGCTTGATGGATGTCCCACTGCACTACTGAATGGCACAGTGCAGCACAGTTTAGTGTTTTAAATGCACTAACACCCTTTGATTAATCATCGAGACATTGACTTTAGTAATTACTTGAGTTGAATATGGTAAAGCATGACAATAAATCAGGGGTCTCCAAACTTGTCTGCAAAGGGCAGATGTGGCTACAGGCCCTGTGCAGATAAAATTGGTGACCCCTGCACTAAACTGTGTCGTTCTTTACTATAGCTTAGTGAATTATGTGGGAAGGTTCGGTTTACATTGCTGATGATGTTAATAAATGTGAGCAGATGATGCTGGCCAATTTATTTTCAGCCACATGTCTGGTCCTCTAGCGCTTTATCAATGTCTGTTTCTGATCACATCACCCCTGTTGGCTGGCTGTGTTTGGTTAGCGGACTGTTCTCAACCCATCAGTGACATTGGGTTTCAAAACAAAACAAAACAAGCAACGGGAAAACACTGCTACCCCAGATGTACTCAGCTCAGCGTCACATACACGAGTATGACACTATCATATCAGTGTCACCGCTGTGCTGAGAATGGTCCACCATCCAAATATCTGGTTAGACGTGGTTCTGTAGTTTTCTCTTTCCATTGATTAGCAGGATTCTGACTCATCCAGCCAGTAAGTTTATCCCATCAAAGTGCACCTATATGATCGGTACATAATAAATCATGTAAATGAATGTGGTTTTCACCTCAGTGTTTTTCTGTGTTGATTCCAGGATTATTATACAATCATCAAAAACCCAATGGACATGAACACCATCAAAAAGCGGCTTGAAAATAATTATTATTGGAAGGCTATGGAATGTATTGAGGACTTCAACACAATGTTCACAAATTGCTACGTGTACAATCGGGTAAAAGTTCCACCACTGTAAAAACAGATTCCCAGCTGTGTACATTTTTCAAATTGTTGAAAACGTAATATAACCCAATTGAAACCTTTCCTTTTAGTCGGGAGATGATATAGTTTTGATGGCCCAAGCCCTTGAGAAGTTGTTCCTCGAGAAAGTGTCTGAAATGCCACAGGACGAGTGTGAGATCTCGGCAGTTACCAACAAGGCGCCTCTGAAAGGAAGGAGGCCATCCGCTGCAGGTATGCCGGTCTACCCGAGTCTAACCAAAGCAGATATCCCAGTTAGATAAAAAAGTAGTCTGAAAGTAATCAAAGTAAGTTGCGCAGTCATAAAGATTACATTACATCTTGTAATTTGTAATTGAACAATTCTGCCCATCCCCTCCATGGCATGATTATCCCCGAGCACCTTTAGCCACCGGCTCATTCCACCAAGGTGCTCAAGGAAGTGCTGTTGGGGATCTTTTTTTCCCACTGCCATCAGACTCCACAATGTCTCCTCCCAGCATGCTATCATGCCCCCTGTTTCCCAGGACAAATAATGGGACGCAATCCTATCTTATTTTACAATAATGTACCCACATACAAACACCATCCAATGCTCTTTGCTAATTTTGCACACCTTAAAACGCAAAACCTCATCCCACACGCACTGAAGGTTTCAGTCGATGTTGTGTCTCTGCACTGAGTGTATGTGTAGTATGTGAAATTAGGTGTATTTATTATGTGTATTTTAATGTCTTGTGTTTTGTTTGGCTACTATAGTGCCCACATTTCCCCTAGGGGGGATCAATAAAGTACATCTGTCTATCTAGTAACAGGTTGGATTTCCTCAGTAATCTACGCAACAATGAATCCAATACATTTTGTGTGCTTGGGTTCTTTTACCTGAGGATGTCTTTCTCCAGCTAGCTTTGGAAGAATTTCAGTTTAGTTGGTAGCTATGCTAGGTAATCACGCTAATGGTAGCTAGCCAATGAAACTACAATGAAAAACTGTTCTGTTTGTAGGACTCCATACGACTAAACTAAATCTATAGATCATTACTATCCAAGGATAAAACTTGGAATCCAGCCAAAAAAAGTCTCAGGAATGCCATCATCCTGATGAAATTTGACACAAATTGTCCAGAGCATCGACTCTCAATAAATTTGTTGAAATTAGGTTTTGCGCCATCATTTGGTCAGGGGAAAAAATAGGGTGGATACCCCAGGTTGTCTTCTGCCATTCTACTCTACTGGATTTGCTCTGCATACAATTTGTGCTATTATGTTGAGGGTGAGGAATGTGACCGTCTCCTTGTGTGTATAACAGGACTGGGGAAAATACGGCCTCAGTCTCCTGTGTCTGAGGTTGTGTTTCAGCAAACAGTGACTGTCATCCCTCCCGAGGCGCTGCACACCATCTCGTCCGCTCCCCTGTCTGCTCATCTTGAAGCCAAAGTCAGTCCCTCTTACATAATACAGATGTGCAGAAGTTTTTGTCTGAGACAGAAATCCATGTGATTCTCAACACGTATCCGCATTTTCAGTTGAAAAAGGGCGTGAAAAGAAAAGCAGACACTACGACCCCCATGGCCTCTGTTCCCACCAGCAGTGAGTCGTCTCCCTGCGTCTCTGAATCGAAGGTGCTGAAGTTGTTCTCACGGCGAGGCAGTGGTCGGCCCATCAAACCGCCACGCAAAGACCTGCCCGAGTCGCCACAGCAGCACCAGGTGGGCCGGAGGACCAAGCTCTCGGAGAAGCTTAAATACTGCAGCGGAATCCTGAAGGAGATGTTCGCCAAGAGGCATTCGGCCTACGCCTGGCCCTTCTACGAGCCCGTGGACGCCGTGGCACTCGGCCTGCATGACTATCATGATATCATCCATCAGCCAATGGATTTGGGTACCATTAAAGTAAGATAAAATAATTAAAGGAATGGTCTGGCCAAAAATGAAATGTACACGATTTTCCCTTACCCCAAGTGTCATTGATTAACTAAGACATGTTTGGTGTCTAAAGTGTGCTTCTTTAGTTTTGCACTGCTACAGGGCTAATGTTGCTAATAAGATAGGGAAGCGTATAGCTGCCAGTTTAGCCTCCTGCAAACTGTATGCCTAAATCATCACACGCAGAACATTTGGTATCACTTGGGACAAGAATCAAACTCTGGAAGGAGGTGTGTCCCAAAGCTTGAAGGTGGTAATGTACCTTAAGTGTTTCTAATTATGATAATGATGATGGTTACAATTTGATTTGTATTTTATATTATTTTAATACAGACTTATTCCACTATTTTATGAAACTGTTTTTGTACAAAAGGGATCACTTAGACAAACTTGGGTGAGTGTGTAATGATTTAGGCATGCAGTTAAATTATGCTAACCTGGAGGCCATAAGGTTCCCTTATGTGTTAGCAACATTAGCTTTGTGACTTCAGTACAAAACTTCATCCAAAACATGTTTGGTGTCCGAAGTTTGCTTATCAACTACATTTGGGGTAAGGGGGGAAATTGTGTAAATTTCATTGATGGCTTAATTGAGTTCAGATAAGAGGAAACTTTATAATGGGGTTTGTAAAAACTTGAAGTAAAGAAGGTTTTGTATTGTGGAAGATGGGCTGCTGACATGTCAGTGTTTTTCCCTTCAGAAAAAGATGGACAACCGTGAGTACACAGACGCCTTGCAGGTTGCTGCAGACATTCGGCTCATGTTCTCAAATTGTTACAAATACAACCCACCCAACCACGAGGTTGTGGCCATGGCCAGAAAACTCCAGGTGATTGAGCTCATCTCATTCTTTGATTTGAATTTAGAGTGTGACGACAAAGGCCTTGCAGTCATATCTCAGCCTGTTGTTCATAATGGAAGAGTTGACTGACCGTGAATGCCGGTCTCCTCTGCTCAGGACGTTTTTGAGTCCCGCTTTGCTAAGACCCCAGACGAGTCGAGACCTTCGGTACCTGGCCAGCACCCTGTGCCCAGAAAGGAGAAAAATGAGAGTGCGGGAAGCCCGTCCAGCTCCGAGAGCAACGACTCTGAGTCGTCTCTGTCCGAAAGCTCGTCCGGCTCTGAGGAAGATGAAGACGAAGAGAAGAGAGCACAACGGCTAACTGTTTTGGAGAAACAGGTAATGCACACAGCATTTGTGTCCTTGTTTACATGATTTATTTTATTTATTTTTCTTTCTTTTGAAAAAAATAACTGCTACACCTGTGTCAATTAGCTAAAAGCAATGCGGGATCAGCTGCAGTTACTGACCCAGGCACCTCTGCTGAATCCAAAGAAGAAGGTGAAGTCGAAGAAGGAGAAAAGAAAAAAAGACAAGCGAAAGGGTGGTGAAATGCGTAAACCTGTTCCAGCGAAAGTGCACAAGAGGTCGAGTAGCAGCAGGTCTTCAGGGTTGGTGAACACTCGCCCCTACACTCACACGCCTTTTGCTCGTGCGCATGTTATATTTTTGCTGGTCTAAATACAAGCCCTTCTCTGGTCAGGAGGCAAAGGGAGAGCAGAGGGTACGAATCTGAGGAGGAAGAGCCCGCACTGCCCATGTCCTATGAGGAGAAACGGCGCTTGAGTCTGGACATCAACAAGCTGCCTGGAGACAAACTGGGCAAAGTGGTGAATATCATCAAGGCCAGAGAGCCTATGCTCAGAGACACGGACCCCGAGGAGATCGAGATTGACTTTGAGACGCTCAAACCGACTACACTCCGAGCGCTGGAGAATTTCGTGATGACCTGCCTCAGGAAGAAGCCTAAGGGGCCTGGCCGTGAGTAAGCACTACACACTGTTCAAGACCTGGACTTATCAGGATTTTGCCAGTGTAAAAGACATTTTGTCTCCCTCTCCCTCTCCCTCTCTGTCTTTCTCTCTCTCTCTCTCTCTCTCTCTCTCTCTCTCTCTCTCTCTCTCTCTCTCTCTCTGTAGAGAAAAAGCCCCAAAAACCCAAAGCGGAGAAGACGAAGGAGTTGGGGAAACAGAACGTCAGTGAAGAGCTGAGCTTGACTAAGAGGACCAAGGCAAAAAGTAAACATCTGTATTCTATTCAGCTCTTGCTTTTTAAAAGCTAACATCAATGGTGTACCATGTTTTTTCAGACTACAAGTTCACACCTGATGAGTTTCTATATCTGGAGCAGGGCTAACCTCCCGACTAACCTTTTTCAGAACCTTCCCCAAAACTTTCAGTTGTCCCAAAGTGAAAACTGGCCATCCCAAATATAATACTTATAATACATTATAAGTAAGGATTACCGTGTCATAATTTTATATTACACAACTTAATGCGACTTTGATCATACTCAGTCACACATGTCTGCTCTATAGAAATGCATACACAATAGGACTTCGCCATGAGCCTAAAAAAATGTTGTTACTAGGGATATTTTCATGGATAATAAAGTTTTTAGCATGTACATGATAAACACTCAACTGATGTGCTTTTTTTTTTTTTACGACTTTCGCGTTTCAAGTTGCTCTAACATGTACAAAGTAGCCTGCTCCATTCTCTCGGCTTTGAACGCACCGTTACTGCTGTGTAATAGCCGCACACACATTTTACACACGACTAGTATAACCATGTTTGATGAAAGGAGGGCTATCTTAACCAGATGGGAATTTGATCAGGTTTAACATGGTCGATACCAATCCACTAAAATATGCCTTGAACGGCTCTGATACTGATTAATCTGCAACGTGTCCGCCACTTGTACATTATATGCCTACTCATGCTCCATCACCAGCTGAGTTAACAGACTGTTGGCTAGCTAATCTAGCCACTGTATCACTCAACACATAGTGATGTGATTAACCAGAGTAGTTTATTTTAGAATGTACACAGCTTAACGTTAATGGTGTACTTTTGTTCACATTTCTTACCTCATCATTATTTTTTCTTTTCGACTGCTGGCACATTGACGTCCACTGCGGGGTTTAAAAACAAAAAAACCGCAGTATCACCGATAGCAATCGAATTCCCTCTCTGCTTACCGTTGCCATGGGAATCGGAGAAGAGCGTGACATGTAAATATCCTAAATTGACTGACATACGGCGAGCCACCAACCACCTTCCTCACCACAATCTAACATTCATTTATTTCTTATCTTATATATTGTACAGAGATTAAAGTGTTAACACGCGCAACATTATCGTCTCGAAAGCGTCGCCAGGACGACGGGGCGGCGTTAGTCTGGAGCCTTGATCTGGAGTATCAATGTTGTATCCTGATTGGGATTATCCACATAAAAATGCCAGTGTAAGTGCACCCAAGACGCATTTAAGAAGGTCTGAGACGCGTTTTAGCCAGATGCTATGCTAGTGTAAATACGTTTGTATCTTCAAGCCACATTTGACAACCAAAACTCCAAAAACATAACATCATATCGCACATGTTTTATTTTTTTATTTTTTTATTTAATTTTTTTGTGGAAGTGGGGAGCACCACAGGAAGTTGCCAAATGTTCTGAGCTGATTAGCATGTTACACGCGATCCAGCAATTGCGTCTCATTCGGCTAACTGGACACGCATTTGACTAAAAGCTTTAAATGCATGTGGTTAAAATTTCATCTACCTACAATCAAGATCCCGTACAAGATGCATGAAACAACAAGGTTTTTATCCTCCAGCAGGTGGCGTGACCTTCCACAGAAAAGCGACGTACATGTTCTCATTTTTATAGTAGCCCAACGTCGTCGTCTGTTTATTAAATAACACATAAATATAAACATCAAAATCAACCGATGCATCACGCTTCAATAATTACCATGCTTAAACCAATAATAACATTGTGGGCTAAACCTTGACATATTAAATGTTTACAGCAGTGAACACTTTTACGTTTGGGGAGCCAATGCATGTGGTCAACTTGCTATCTTTTGAAACGTTGGTTGAAAACAATTACAAAAAATCTATAGCCTTTAAAGTTGGTTTACAGTCATTAGCTGAAGGCTATGGGGCAATGCCTGCAGAAGCATCCTGATCTCAGAAAATAACGGAATTGGTAGAGGAAACACCACTTTGCTTTGTGTTGTGGTGTCCTTGCTTTTGCCTCATCTGTGGTCTTCTGATCTCAGGATTTCTCTTTGGTATCATCTCTTACGTGTACATCACCACTACATGTATATTACCTTTTTTTTTCTCGAAGCAGACAGAATTTGACTGTGTCTTGTAGTCAGGAAAATACAGTTGTACTGGATAAAACTTAGCTGAAAGCTTAACCATTATTGTATTTAGCTCACCAGCTGGTGTCTTTCTCTTTTTTCTAGGTGAGCTGATGGCAGCAGAGCCCAAGGAGCTGGCGCTCTCTTCCCGCCTTAGTGAGAGCAGCAGCAGTTCCTCCGCCAGCTCTGGCAGCACTAGTTCTGACTCTAGTTCTTCTGATAGCAGTGATTCTGACTCAGGTTAGGTGATCTCCACAAGCACTCTCTCCCTCCTTTCTCACCTTTTTACCTGTTTAACCCTGTCTGGGGCAAAGTTCAAAATTCCCCCACTCCCTACCCTTCACTAGTAGGTTGAGGAAGGAAAAAAAAAAAAAAGGAGACAATGCTTTGCTTGGACACACTATTTTCCCTATTAATAGAACCAATGTCATCTTATAACCTACTGGAGCACCAGATACTTGAAAGCTACTGAGTTTAGTGTTTGTTTGGATATTGTTAAATGGGTGTAAGCTTTTTTTTCCGTTGTATACTTTGTGCACTTTTCCTTACAAATAAGCAAATAAGTATTGTTACAAAGCGCACTCCTTGTCTATAGTTTTTGTCAGGTGCTATTTTACTTCTTGTGTGGTGGATTTTATTTTATTTTTTATCCCTTCCTTTTAAAAATTTTATTTTAATATTTTTATTTTTTACCCTTTTGATAATTTTGTTCACGTTTCATCGTAACCACTTTGTCTGTCGGCATTCTCTAAGACCGTGCTGTAGTTTTAAACGAGGCCAGCTAGTGCTTAGTGTGGGGAAATGTTAGTCTTGCCTCCATTTGAACTGTGCACCACCAATTCTGAGCCCATGTGACACACTGACAACACTTTTTCATTTCAAGACTAGAGGCCGGCTATTGTGATTTAGAATTGCATTTTAATTACATGCGATTGCTAAGGAAATTGTCTAAATACAAACAATTGGGTCACACATGATTTAAGTTATACCATTTTGAAAAAACGCAAGCAAAACAAAAAGGCCAAAAGAGGTCTAGGTCTAGCTTAAAGTTAAACAGAGCCATCCCCAGCCTTAACGCGGAGCCAGTGTTTAAATGTCAGTGTAAACAAAGCATTCAGGGCCCAAAGCATTTTTTTTACAGGCATAGAGATAAGGGTGGGCAATATATAGCAAAAATATAATATCTCAATAGTTAAAGATGTTTTCACCGTAGATGATCACAATGTATAGTTTTGCTAACAAATCGGAACAGCAAAGCGGTATTGTCACATTGAAAAGGCCTATAAAATCTTGATTTCCTTTTTTTTGTTTTGTGCAATGTAAAATTTAACAGTAGCGGAAAATAGATTTTAACATCCAATCAGTTATTACTGTAACTAACAAGGTTATTGTTATAAAGTGCTGCCCATACCCATGACACTGTCATATCGTAATATTGCCCACCACTACACAGAGATAACGAACCCACATGCATCTGAAACACATTAGAAAACGAAAAAGCATTTTGAGGTTCTTGCTCAGTAGGATTGAAGCGTGAGGATCATCCTGTCAGCCATGTTGCGAGTGCTAGCTGGTCCTTATTTGAAACTTGCTGCATTGAGTTATCACTGTGTGATTCTACTGTTGCATTTGTTCATATTGTGATTTCACCCTTTGTAAATATGTTATAGGTTTTTGTAAAGTTATACATGTAACAGAAAATAATCTTAATAGATTGTATGACTATACACCGTAATGTTGTATGAGGTACTGACTAGATTGTAATTTGCATGGGTATAGTATGACCAAACAAAGTTTTGTTGTAGAAGGCAGCCATCTGTCCGGCTAAAATCCACTGCATCTTTTTTTTTCTAGCTGTGTACAGTTATTTACCTAAACGGGTATAAACTTCACTCTTTGATTTTGGTGTTTGACACCCAGAGGTTCAAATAAAACTCATTTTCCTAGACACCTGTTGTACATTTTAAGACTAGTGGTGTGTTTTGTCTTTTATTTTGCCATCACATGTTACTTTCACTTTTACTCACCATCTCGTTCACGGTGACTGACATCATGCACGTTTTACTCTTGTATGCCTAGCATGCACATATCAAAATGTAAGGGCACAGATTTTAGGACACTTGCTTAGAACTAGTAACTAGCTTTAGTTGTGTGATCATGCGTGTCTGTTCAGCATGCTTATGGTTTTAATCATACTGTGCATTTATATGTGTGTAGCTTGGATTTGCCTGTTGATTACAGTGTAAGTCCTGGGTAGTGACCAGTCCTGGAAGTGATTGGACAAACAGAAGCAGTGTGTAAAGTTTGGGCTCAACCCTTTCCTCTGCTAGGGCTGAACTCAAATTCATTATGCGTGTCTTACAGAGCAGAAACCTAAGAAGAAGCAAAAGAAAGCACCTGGTCATGGCAACAAAATTAAAAACAAGGTAAAGAAAAATTGCACCAGTAAGTAAATTATTTGATAAGTTAAAAAAAAAACAAAAAAAAACGATAAAGTGGCCTTTAGCCTCGGCCCCGGGATTATTTTTAGTACGGGTGCATGGAGCATTTCTCTTCATGCAACAGAGTGAAACAAAGTTCCCCCTCCTTCCATGATCAGGCGTTGAAGAAGAGCATCTCTCTTGAGGTGAAGAAATCCTCTAAAGACCCGTCTGCGCAGACGGAGCAGGCCACCATGCCATCTGCTGAGGAGGCCAAAGTGCTGTCAGGTTAGGCTCACTGCATCTGCTCACCTTCTACGTGTGTGTGTGTGTGTGTGTGTGTGTGTGTGTGTGTGTGCGTGTGCGTGTGTGTGTGTGCACACAGATGTTGGCTTGTTTATAAAGGAAGTAAAAATGCTCACTGGGGATTCTAATGGTGCAGTGTGTGCGTAGGTATGGTCATGTTTAGGTATGTGCAGATATAAATTTTTAAACCATGACTGCCCAATTGTTTACTACGGTTTACAATATCATCACAATGTTGTTTTCTAAAACTTGTATTCCTCATTCCGAACGACAGCCATGTCTTTCTAACTTCCACACAACTCTTGTCCAGTGAACGGAATTCGGCCCCATGTGACTGGTAGTTGTGTGACCAGAAAACTAATTTAAATATTGTCTCCGATTGGTTGACGCGTGGTTACACTGGTGTATGTTCAGTCAATTTTCATGCATTGCCGTGCTTTGGTGCCTATTGGACTGTCAACCCATTCTCATTGAAATCGATGGCAAGAGGTGTGTTTTTGACAGATACCAAAATGTCCTTGTGATCGTAGTAGCCTCATGGGATTGTCCAAAATATTATGAGTGTCGACTATATAATAACTGCACGTCCTGAAGTGTTTACACCACAACAATTTGCCAACGATTACACTTTTTTAAATGTGTGTGTATGTATGTATGTATATATATATATATATATGTGTGTGTATATATATATGTATGTATGTGTATATATATATAAAAAAAATTAAAAGACGAGACTATCCGTTTAGTTACATTTAATGTTGTGGAAATCCACGAACCAAGTTAGCTCCTGTTACCACTTACGTTATTACAGCTATAAACAGCCGTTCCCTCACCAGATTCTCTCTTTTTTATATATTTTTTATCTCAAAGTTAATAAGACAAAAATGTAGCTTGGCGTGTTACTGATAAACCGCAAAAAGTGCAAACTCCTCGGTCCTGAAGACTTTCCCACGGCGGAAAACTTAAAGGAACAGCTTTACCTCTGACTGTTACAAAGCTCTGACACCGGATTCTCCTTCTATAAATATTAAATAAACTTCTCCTTACAGAAAGCTTCACCACAGCGATGATTATACGCTTTTTTTTGTTGTTGAATAACACTTTTTAAAAATCTGTTTATTGTTGCGCTTAAATGATCGATATGTGAAGTCGTGTGAAATTAGTTATTATGCAGATTAATATATATATATATATATATATATCACACTTGTGATTTGCCTTGCAGCTGGCACTACGTCATAGCCATGCAGTTATAGAAAATTAATCAACTGTATAAAGTATACTAGATTATTGGCAGTCACAATTCAAAACAATTCATGCTGGCGTTTAACTTAAAGGATTCTTTTTGAGTGCCTCTAAATCCCAAATGGAGTTTTGTACTTGCTTCTGAAAAACCTTGAAACTACATTTTTGCACATGCGTGTTTTTACAGCACTGTTGAGATGCTTATTGGTTCTGCTTCTAATGAATCATTTCTCTTCTGTTAAACCTCTGTGAAACCACACCCTTCACTCTAGCCCAGCACAGCCAGCTGCCTCCTCAGCCTTCCAGACCCAGTGCCAAAGCCACTCCTCTGGTTCGAAAGACCTGGACGGCCCCTCTTCATTTAGATCTGCCCTCTAAGCAGTGCCCCTCACCTCCCTCTGCCCTTCCTGCCCCAGACATCTCGACCTCCTCCCCCCACAGCCTCATAACAACCCCGCCCAAAGACTCCCAATATCCACCTGCTTCACCCAGTTGGCGGCAAAGTCCACTAGGTTCCTCCACTACCCACAATTCCCCAGTCTCTGCTCCCTCAGATCCCACACGCCCCCTCTCACCTGCTGCCACTATAAATCCTCTGCATAAGGCTCAGCAGGAAGGTAAGAAGTCGCTCAGAATCGCCGTCATTTCCGCCTGCTCGTTTCCCTCGTCTTATCCTCCTGTGGCCCTCAAACGTCGAGCCCATGAGACTGATTAGCTTTGCATGCATCGCCTTTCTTCCATTACGTAACTAAGCATTGTGTCTTTGTCTTGTCGCTGGATTAATTTGTTGTCTTTGTGTTTTAAATCCCTGGCTGCATTGCTTGCTCTTGATCATTGCCATGCTCCTGAATCATCTCCCACCATGATGTCATGTTTGCTCAGAATATTATTACCTGTCCATTCATCTTAAACTACTTCTTTTTTTTCTTTTTTCTTTTTTACTGGTCAGGTTTCCCTGTTCTCCTTTCTCCACTATCTTCTCCTCCTGGACTGCCCTCCTCAAACTCTGCAGCATCTGGTGCAAGACACCAGACCATCACCAAGCATGAGGTAAATTTAGTAGTCTTTGTCTATTGGATGAACCATTCAGGTTAGATGAAATGTACAAAAAAAATTTTTTTAATGAAATTTATTGATATTGAATCTTAAAAACAGAAGAAACTCTGAGGTTGCTGCTTTAACCCTTAAACCTCATCCATTTTTTTTCTAGCTAGGCCCCCACCTCCCTAGTATTCCTCAATTCCTTTTAACAATTTACCAATACAGAAATGACAAACTTTGTAGAATATACCATTAGTTGTCAACAGCATTCGATAATGTGTAGCTTAATAAGTGTTTGATATACAGACGGGTAACAAATTGAAGGAAAAACCAACGCAAAGTGTCTTAGTAAGGTGTTGGGCCACCACGAGCCGGCAGAACAGCTGCGCCTCAGCATAGATTCTCCAAGTCTCTGGAACTGTACTGGAGAAATGGAGCACCGTTCTTCTGGTGGTGGACAGCGCTGTCTAAGGCCGGGGTTATACTTGCTGCGTGACTACGTGTACTCGTGCGGACGCCGCAGCTAGGCGAGCATCATTGATCACATACTTGCTTCCGTGCTGTCCGTACATCTGGAGGATTAAAAACTCTGTCCACTAGGGGGCCGGTCAGAGCCAAAACATTTACAGCACCGGAATATCTTCTTCACCCACTTCCGGATTTTGCACAACAGGGTAAACAGTTAAGATGGCGGGAGTTGAGGAGGCTATTATAATGTGTATCTTAAGAAAACGGCAGAAGCAGCGGCGCCAACGTAGACGGTGTATCAGGCCATTAAACCAATCTCGTTGCGAAATTGGAGAGTTTATTTCTCTCGTCCTACTGATCGGTGCGTTGCGTCACTATACTGCCCTCGCCGTTTCGTTTGCGCAGGTATTGCAACACACATGCGTAAATGTTTTGGGAATGCAGGATACGTATGTCGGCCATCTTACGTATATACGTCCGCGTAATTAACAGCAAGTATAACCCTGGCCTAACACGTCAGTCCAAAATGTAGTTCCAATGAAGGAAGCGTGGCTTCCCACTCCTCAGAGCTTTTTCTTCTTTTCTTTTTTTCCCAATTAGAATTGAACTGTTTGCACAACACTGAATCATGCTGTATTACATCAGAATGGTTTTTACTGATTTGTTGGCTTCTTTCATGATCAGATAATTGACCACGCAGTGAGATGTGCATTGTAGCCTCTCGGTAGGGAAGATATACACACCTCTACTAGTTATGTGCTTATAAAAAGTTCACTTCACAAACCTAGTAATGAATCATGGTCTGTAATATGCCACTTGATGTATGTATGAACGGTTGGTGAAACACCCATGCATTTAAGGGGTAACGGTGTACATGTGGTGAATTTGTGCTGTGGCTCTGTGTGTGCACGCAGATGTGTTTTAAGTCAGGCCAGAATAACAGCTCACTGTGAAGTTGAAAAGGTTTTCATTTTCTTTTCCCTGTGACTGCTGCAGAATTTAAAATGGAGCCTTGTGAATCCTATATCCTCAGAAACGGGTATATGTCGATTTGGAAGGTTGTTGGACAGTTTATTGCTCTGATTTTAATTTTGTAGTTTCTCTCTTGATAAACCTCCTCAAGCCCCTGCACAACCAACTGCCTCCTTAGTCACAACTGACTAGACTTTTTTTTCCTGAACATCTCTCTCTCTCTCTCTCTCTCTCTCTCTCCAGCAGTGTCCCGGTCTGTCCACCCCATTGGCGCACGTGAGGGAGGATGGGGGGGACCCAGGTGCAGCGCGAGAGTCCTCACCTCAGCTGCACAAAACGTCTGGTCAGCATTTACTCTGTGTTTGTTTTTTTCCCTTCTAACCCATATTTGTAGCCAGAACTTTTCTCAATGGGCATGTCTTTCCTTTTTCACACTTTACACAGGGGCTAAACTCCCAGAAGGTGGTGAACCGTACAAATCCAGCCAAGACATCAAACCCAGTGTGGCTAAGACGGTACCTCCTTCTTCTGCATCACACAAGCCATACATCAGTTTTGCTGGTGCTGGAGAAACACTGGACTGCATGTTGAGTACTAACGTTAGTACTACCTACTTCTGCTCTATTAACATCTTATTTGCGTTTTACTTCTGCAGGAAATCGTTCTAAAGCACGCAGACTCCTGGACAAGCCTGGGCAAGATGGCCACTCTCGCTCCCTCCGCCATCCGGGCATCCAAGGAGAGTTTCCAGCAATTCCGCAAGGTTGCCATGGAGAAGGAGGAGCGGGAAAAGGCACGTAAGCTCCAGCTGGAGGCTGGCCGAGAGAGGAGCGTCTCAGACAAGAACAGGTGGGATGGAAATGCTAGCCTAACGATAAAGCTAAAGTAGGTTTCAGTTAGAACAAGTTAGGCCTCTGTGCCCGTCAGTCCCAGTGAAGGAGGCGTGACCTCATACTCCTCAACGTTTTTACAATACTGAATCTCATCGTATTGTATCACACTAGACTGTATGGAATCATTGGCTGCTTTAACTGTATCTTTTATACATTTAATCATTGATGTTGTATCGAGGTGCATGTCGTATCCTCTCGGTAGGAGAGTTCACACCCCTATTATATTTTATATTCTTGTAAAGTTGTGTTTTTTGGCTCCTTTTTTCGGTGTTGTCATTTAAAACCACATTTGGCAGTGCTTAATGCTGAGCCACATGCAGGAGACATGGCAGTTTCGATGGTTTATTCTAGGTTTCTTAAAGAACTGGAACTTAAGTTCAATGCGGGTCTTATTTCTGGAAGAAAACTGCTCAGCCCTCAGAAGACATGCATCATCACAAATCAGCTTGTTATTCCAGTGAAAGGACTGCTTCGGACCTCCATTCTGGCTCATGTCTTATTAACTCGCTACCAAACTCTGGTCCCTTTGGCTGCAACCCACTGTGAACGGTTGCATAACAGCAGGTTCAGCAGTACTGTATAAAAGTAGTGACAGTGTGGTGTTTTAATGATTCACAGCCTGACTCAGCAGCTTGCTAAGGCCAAACCAGAGGTCCAGGCCTCCAGGACAGAACTGGAGTCTGCAGAACTGCCTCTGTTGGCAGTCGTCTTAGACCAACCTAAAACGCCAGAACCGTCTACTCCTACCTCGAGCTCCGTGGACCGCGAAAGAGAGATGGCACGCAAGAGGGAGCAGGAGAGACGCCGGCGGGAAGTCGTGAGTACCACACATGTCTTTCTGGTAGTGCTTTTCCACTGACCCGGTGCCAAATCTGGAGCCATTCTATGCTTATCCACTGCAAAAGAGCTGATCCTCAGCGGTTGTGGTGTCGGTATGGAAGCATTTAGTCGTAGTCTTGTGTAGCCGTTTGCACTTGGTTGTTTCATGGGTCGAGTATCAGGATTATATCCGGATAGAGATTATCCACATAAAAATTAAAGTGCAAGACTCATTTGAAGCAGATTTAAATCCGATAGCTCAAACCACTTCAGGAGGTCTGAGGCGCATTTTAACCACATGTTATACGAGTGTCGATGCATCTGTCTCTCCAAGCCACATCTGACGACCAAAACCCCTCCCAATAGGTGACGCACGTGCTCCATGAAAGCCGAAGTTGGTGCCTCAAAAAACGTTAGCGAGATTAAAAAAGCACGAAAAATTGATGTGGCAACCATCTTATTCATAAAACACCTAAAAACAAGGAACACCACAGGAAGTTGGCGTAGGTAATGAGCTAATTTGCATATCAACGCGTAATGCAGCAATCAGGATTTCAGTCTGGCTTACTGCAGACGCATTTGACCACAAGTGTAAATGCATGTGGTTACAATCTTATGATACAGTCCAGATACAAGACGCATGAAACGACCAGGTGTAAACGGGGTCAATGGCCATAACTCCTCAACATCTTTAACAATCTTTAACCATTCAAAGTCCAATCCTTCATTGTCTATACCCAGCACAAAAGTCAAATTAAACTTATTAAATCTTTCACAATTATTGTTTTACGCTGGAAAACTCCCACACCCGATTGGGAACTGGTTCAGCTCTCAGACTGGGGGAGACGCGGGCCGGTTCTCTGAACCAGCACCAGCGCCATGTTTGTGGAAAAGGAGTGTCTGTCTGTCTGTCTGCACTGAGTTGCTGCTTGAATTGTAAACAGAAATCAATGAAAGAAGATGGTAATGGCACATCAAACACACCAAAGTGATTTCAACTGCTGTTGTGGTGATCATGTGGTTCCCCCTCCTGAGGTCATATCTACGAAAGGGCCCTTAATGACCCCATCCAAGTTACAGTATTTGAACTAGCTAGCTATCCATGTCATGTAGGCAATGTTTAGCTGCTGCAATTAGAACTTTTTTGTGTGTAGCATACATTATTTTATTGAGTCAGTAAAACTACAGCAGTTCAAACTAATTGAATTGCCCTCCTCCTCTTACACCTGGAAGAGAATGACGTCCTGTAACAAATGTCAATATACACTTGTGTACTTGCTAAAGCTGATGCATATATTTTTATACAAGATGTACTTCTGTGATCCATCTGTAACGGTGGATAAATCCTCAGTAGTTACATTACAGTTGCATATATAGTTTGTGTACCTACACGGGTATTCGAGACGCTTAATATATCGTGGGGACCCCCTTTTTTAAAATAATTTAAAAAGTATTCCAATCTGGCACGCAAGTGTGACAGTCATGTGATGCTGTATGACTTTGTGTAAGCAGTGACGGTAACCATGTGAGTGATTTCAGCCAATGGGGTGGACCAGCTCACCTGCGGGACCACCACGGCCTCCACAGCGTCTTTTATATTCTGTGACATTTTTTAAATAGCTACGTTTTAACATAAGATGCTCTTCCCCCACTTTCTCTCTTAAGATGTCTGCAACCATCGACATGACCATGCAGAGTGACATCATGGCCACGTTTGAGAAGAACCTGGACTGAAATGACTGTAAAATAAAATATATTTTGTTTAAAAAAAATAATAAAAAATAAAAATAAAAAACGCTACTGTTCAGTGAACATAGTAGCTGGCCTCCTTCGCTTCCTAACAAGCTCCACGAGTCCTGGTGACTGAAACGGGTTCGAGCACCTCACCAATGTATGGTACCCTCGCTTTACTTTAGCACATTTATACTGAATTGGCTGTTGTAAGATAAATATTAAAAAAAGAAGCTAATACTGTACCGTGTACGATGTAAGTGGAGCAAGCCGTGCAGTGAGCCGTTAGTGTATTGATGATGATTATTATTATTGCTGTTGTTATTAATATTATTGGTATTTGGATTATTTGCTTGGTTTCCAGTTCTGAATAACCTGCACTGAGTTGCTGCTTCCTTTGTAAAAGGCAGTAAATGAAAGAAAATAGTGATTGCACATCAAATACTTCAAATGTTTTACTTTGCATTCTGTCTGTTTTCCTCGTCATTTTGTACTGAAAATGGTTTCCATTATTGCTTTCATATCCTATGACGTGATAAAACTGGCCGTCTTGCACTGATTGTTGATGAAACTGTGATGTGATTGTTATCCCTGTATCGGGTTCAGTCCATACATTATAATTCAGCCCTTGCTCTAATGCAGTCAGTTAGACAGAAAGTTAGACAGAAATGCCGTGTGCTTCCACTTCTATATTTATGTAGTTCATTTCCTGTCAAAAGTAATTATATGTGATTGCGAAATCCATAGTCAATTTTGTAAATCTGTAATTTATTTATTCAGACTGTTTGTACTTCACGGCTCCCTTTACAGTTTACCATTTTACGCGTGAGTTCTGACACTTTGCAGCTGCAACTTTTTTGTTTGAGCCCTGCCTCCTCGGCTTTTTGCCCTCATACACTTTTACTGTGGCCTTCAAAATGTTACAATAATGAGATGTTTCAGTCAAAGCCCTCAAAGTAATGTAATCGTGCGCATTGGCAGTAACCAGTGATTCGTAAATGTAGCATGAAAGTTGAAGGAATGTAAATGTGTGATTCATAATCGCGACATAAAAATGGTAAAAACCTCTCGGTTGTAATATGAGGATTGTACTTTCAAAAACTTACAACCACAGTTGCAGATTTACAAGTCTGCTCATTGGATTTGCAATTCATCAAATTACGATCTCATCGTTGCATTTACTTTGACAGGAAAGTAACTCCATGTATATTTTGTTCTGTTTAATCTGTATTTTTTTTTTTCTGTAGTAGAAGTAATATGCATATGGATGTGACCTTTGCATATGTTAATCAGTAATATAATTGTTGTTGTGTGTCATTCGATGACGGACATATAATTTTTTTTTTGCCAGATTTTCAATTACTGAAAATAGTTTAAGTGAAATAAAATGCTACAGTGCCATTCCGTTGGACTTCTCTGGAATACACCGTGGAAAGAAACGTGTTTGGTGAACTCTGAACGTCCAGACATTAGAAACGGTCTGTGTTCATTCCACAGGGGTTTTGCTGTGTACTAGGCAGATTAGTGTGCCTAACGTTCGCAGGGTTTTGTGGCCAGTGTTAGTTCAAGGTGTTGCTGTTTGTGCAGAGCTGAAAGAAACACTGCATTTTCTTTGACCCTGATGCTTGTGGCCGTCCCCCTCCGTGTATATCCTTCTGTTCACCACTCAAGCACTTTACTCCGGTCCTGGCAGAACAGAAGGGAAGAAGGCTAATGCGTTATTTCAGAGTGACCATACTCAAATCAATAAAAATCAAAACTCAAATAAAAAGCTATTTTCATTTAAATGTTAGTTTTTGTATTTACTTATGATGAATATATTATCAAAGCATGTGTTCGTTACGTTTACCTCTCACACCTGCGCTCACACAGCATATTGTCTGAAAGAATGAAGGATGCACTGAAGAGTTCTGAGAAAACTCGAGCAGTTTTGCACTCACCCTTCAGATTCTAGTCTATCCTGTATTTGTAAATATGTGCCGCCACGCAACACTCAAGCTGCAGTGTTCACATTCATGTTTACATACTTCTGCTCTTCACGTCGTAGTGGGTTTTCATTTTCAATTTTCCAGATCCGCTCCAAAAAAAAGAAGAAGCTCATAACAGCGGCCACATGTTTTTATTTCTCATGTTAAAGTAAAAAAAATTGCAAATTGATTCTGAAGAGTGGCACTCGGGGTGTAGGGTTGTGTTTCAGTCATGATGATGAATCAGATGACAAATAGGATACCACGAACGAATACAGGATACATTTGTTCATACCAAATTCTCGTTGAATGCTGTTGAATTCTCGATTCTGATTGGTCAGAAGGTGTTGGTTAATTTTCTATAACTGCGCGGCTCTGACAGTAGTGCCGGCTGCAAGGCAAATCACAGCTTTATATTAATGCACTCGTAATATGTTATTGTTTCTATAGTAACAACAAATGCACAGGGACTTGTACGGCGGGTGCTCACATAATTTAAGCTTAACAATAAACAAATGAAGTGTTCTTATTTAACACAGGAAAACGTATCATCGTCGCCATGATGAAGCGTTCCGTAAGGAGAACGTTTGTGAGAGTCGGAGGTGAAACGCTTTTCCTTTAAGTTTTACTCCACGGGAAGGTGTTCAGGGCAGAGCAGTTTGTGCTGTGCGGTTTTTCAGTAACATGAAAATCATGAAAAACATTTTTGTCTTATTAATTTTGAGAGAGAAAAAAAGAGAGGCTGGTGCGAGAACTGCTGTGTATAGGCGTTATAACGCAAGTGATAACACGAACAAACTTGTTTCGCGGACATCCCACAACATTCAATGTAACTATAAATGGATAAAAAGTACAACGTGTCAATAAATGAAAAAGTGTAATCGTTGGCAAATCGCTGTGGTAGAAACGGAATAAAACACTTCGGGATGTGGAGTTATTGGAAAATGATCAGCTCCGGGGTGGTAACGGCATCACGCCACTCCATCGTTATTTTCCTATAACTGCAGGCCCCGGTGTGTTTTATTCCTTACATAGCCTATGTTTCTGTGCTGTTACGCCTATACAACATGGTAAATGTAAACCTATTCACCCGCCTCCAAAAATGACTGTCTGGGGACCTCTGGAATCTGTCCATGTTATAAACCGAGGGTTCCAAGTCTTTAGGAAGCCAAGAACCATTAACTATCCAAAGAACCTTTTTTTCTAAGAATGTGATGCAAAAAAACCTAATACTTCATCTCTGATCAGGTGGACCTAGAGCTAGTGTTGGTCAGTGTTACAGTTAGAGTTCTAGAATTATTACAGCTGGTTTGAGTTCTAGAATTATTACAGCTGGTTTGAGTTCTAGAACTATACTACAGTTGGTTAATGTTCTAAAACTACAATTCCTCAGCGTTCTAGAACTACTACAGATGGTCAGAGTTCTTCAATTATAGTACTGTTTTAGAACTACAATTGGTCAGAGTTCTAGAACTACCCATGATACCTTCGATTCTCTCAGAAAAGTGTAGACTGTCATCTCTCATAAAAACATGATCTGGTTTAAAATTCAGGAAATCTCCTGAATAATTTTATTTTAAATGCTGAGACACGCGCAGCCTGTGCAATGACACCAAAGCCACCCTTTTGGGAAAGGATTCGGAGGAATCGGAACCAGGACCATCAGACACAGGAACGGTTTCTTCTCTCTGTGGTGTCTCTTAGCACTAATGTTATTTTCTGAACTGTATGGACATTTAAATGAATCGCTGGTATGCAATAACTGCACACAATGCACTATAACCTTTATTGTGTTATGCCCATGTTCGTTCCAGTCTGAACCTGCTCATAAGCCTATTACGTCCACAGTAAAAATTGCACATTTTATATTATTAACATGCAGTTTCATGCCTTTTTTGACCACTGGCCAGGTCAAATTATTGCAATGTGGAAACCTACATGGCCAATAAAGCAATTCTGGTTCTGAGTAGCTGATATGTGATGATGGGGAAACCAAATGCTTGTAGAACAGGGGATGTGTTTAACATCTACGACATATGTCAGAAAATTGGAAACGAAGAGATGAAGGCAGTTGCAGGTTATAGCATATGGGGCTTGTGTTTGTGCGTAAATGGGGGAAGAAAAAAAAAATATATATATCCCGACTCGTTCATGCCTGGGAATCGATTCGCCCGGTTCATTTGAAAGATTCGAATCCGTTTAAAAGATTCAGTTCGGTGGATCGCTCATCATCGCGCGTTGCTCGTGGTGCTTTGCTCTAAGCTTTACCACCATGTAGGCTGACGTCGCTTACGAAACCCAAAGCACTCGGCAACACCGACAGAGTCGACGCGGGATGCGAAGATGGCTCGGCTGCTCGGCCGCGTGCTGCTGCTGTCGGTGCGGCTCGCGCTGAAGCTCCGCGCCGCCAGTTACTGGGCGCTCATCTACGGATGCTGCGGCCTGTGCGCGGTCCTGGCGCTGCTCCGCCTCTGCTGGAACGTGCTCATGAGGCCGACCGCGACCTTCCGGTGGACCGTGCGCGAGACCCCGCCGCCCTGCCTCAACGACACGTCCTTGGGCACGCACTGCTACGTCAGGATCAAGGTGAGCGCGCGGGACTGTAGGGGACACTGTAGGGGACACTGCTGGGAATGAAACGCAGCCCTGCACTTTCTTCTTCGCTGCAGTTGTAATGTTTCCCTTCGTTTCACGCACCTGAGTCGCTTTAGGAGGTTAAAATGGAAACACTAAACCAGGATCAAGTTCTGGGCGTGCCATGGTCATGGTGTCGTTTAGGTACTGATGGTGGTGTAGGTCATTCATCACCCCAGAACACACCTCTTCTATAAGCTCCACATGTGAGGCCTCTGTTGACCTCTATTTGAGTAGTTTCTCCCAATCCCAGTCCTGGAGATTTACTGCCCACAAGCTTTCAAGCTTTTTCCTGTTTTCCTCATCCATTAACACACACGTTCCAGCTCTTTAACAGCCTCTTCATTTTGGATCAGGTGTGTTAGAGCAGAACAAACTTTGACTAACCTTCCACTTCAGTCCTCACACCTGATTTGACTCATCAGCTCAGAAGCAAAGCCTTCATTAAGTTATGTTAGAAGAGGGAAAACACGAATCTCTGTGGCCCTCCGGGACAGGGTTAAGGTCACAGAGGCGTGGATCAGCAGGTTTGCACTCCTGTTTCTGTAGTGCTCCGTGCCTCCTGCTGTGTGGCGATGAAGGCAGGACAGCTCAACTGTTCTCACTGTCTAAATATGAGGCCAGTTAGTTGGAACCTTTGCTTGCAGCAGCATGCACATACAGTAAAAAGATCACGGGTTTAGCTCAGGAGAACCCGACTCTGATTCTGTATTTCCAAAGTGTGGCACCGTTTGGAAATGTTCTGCTCTGCCACACCCACTAAACCTGGTCAGGAACTGATGAGTTGAATCAGTGTATGTTCGAGCAGGAAAACACAAAACTTCGCAGGACTCCAGACATACAGCACCACAGTTGAGCTCCGTTATTTCCCCCACTTCGGTTTGAAACAGCTGCTTTAAGTTTTGTAAATTCAAATTCGGCGTAAAAGCCATTTTACATTTGTATTGGTAGGCTGCAAATGCATGTACGTTAACATTTTCTTACACTGCTGGTCAAATGTTTTTGAACACCTGAAGCTTTGTTACAGTTTTATTACAGTTTAACCACTGTTAGTACCACCGATATAACAAAATGTTACAGAATGGCAATTAAATAAGGAACAATATTATTAAACAAGTGTTCCACCAAAAAACCTAAATCTTTGTATATAAGAACTTATTAACTGGTTTCTCGGACTCTAAATTGAAGGCAGGTAAATTAGTTATGCCTATAAATAAAAGACTCATAGACAGTGCATCAAGATCAAGATCTACGGCTTTTACCATTCTAGATTCTAGATAAAAGATCTAGATTGTTTCCAAAAAAATAAAAAGTTACAAACATTTCCCAAATCACTTATACTTTTTTCCTTACTTAGATCCTCTAATTGCGTGTTAACCAAAAATGCTAAACTATAGGGATATAATATATATGAATATTCAGTATGCTATTCAGAAGTCTTACACCAGCATGTTGTTATGAAATCTCGGCTATTCACACGCAGATGTGCTGAATTACTGTGTTATAAAACACTTGGTCCATTACAAAACACCAAAGTAAGCAAATCACCATTCAGGTTGTTTGATGTCAGCAGTACAGTCAGTGAACTCGCTGTAAATGTTCCGCTAGAAGTCAATAAAAGATGTGGCATCGATCATTTCTGAAGCCGGTATACAGGACTCTTTATAGCACTATAAAACAGGCAGCAGTGTGAAAATGAGCTCAGCCTCTCAGATGGAGGGCATGGCATGTACTTTATTAATTCAAACGTGGTCGATTGTTTGTGGTTCCAGGAGTCCGGACTCAGATTTCACTACGTAGCTGCGGGGGAGAGGGGCAAACCACTCATGCTGTTTCTGCACGGATTCCCCGAGTTCTGGTGAGATGTTAAAACAACAGAGATGCACACAGATGCTTATAGTCGGATTTGCTTTTTTGTAAAGGCAGACGTCGCACAGTACAACTCAGTGCAGTGATACTGATTTTAAACTGGTTCATTCAGACATAGGTACTACATGTATCCAGCTCTGTTGGCACGTTTCTATTCGGTCTTACAACGTGATACAAATAAGCAGCATTAAGTAACGTTTCCTGATTGTGAGGCATACGGTATTACGCATGCTATTGCATAAAGTGGCAGCACGAGGAGAACAGAGCAGATGGATATCATAAGTAATGAGTTAATCAGCCAGAGAGATGTTTCTTGGTACTGTAGAGGCATTTAATAAAGTAACTGCATCTCTTTGCTCTTTGCCAATAGAATGGTAAGCATGGGTTCTGAAGTTTCATATTTTGTCCCAATGGACTTTGCTCCCTGTCAGATCAGACTGACTCCAAATCCTCAAAACAGATCCTTTGTCTTTGCTTAGTAAGTGATCCACTCCTAAAAATAAAATATACACCATTTCCTCCTTAACCCAAAATCTAGCCGATCAGCAAGGAGTTTACTTCTTTGCTTTTGCACTGGAGCTACGGGGCTAATGTACGTCTTAGAAACCCCCCCATTAAATCTAGAACCCCCAAAGGGTCCATTGGCTTGTCCTTCTGGGGGAACTTTTAAAGGTTCTATGTAGAACCCTACAACATAGTGTTTCCCTAAGAACTCTTACCTATCCAAAGAACCGTGTAGTTAACAAGTAAGAGAAGCCTATAGCCTCTAGTTTAGCATCATAGTCTCAAATAGACTTGCTTATGTGGTTTCCGACACTGTGTGACACACTGTTCACCATAAAAAGACACAAATGCCTCTATAATACCGAGAAACATCTCTTGGTTATATGTATGTACAGCGGGGTCCAAAAGTCTGAGAGCACATTGAAAATCCAGCACCATGTTTCACTGATGTTTTGATACACTGGTATCAATCTCTCTTCTGTTCGTCTCCTTACATAAACCCTTCTGTTACTGCCATAAATCTCAAACTTGGATTCAT
>JAOUQW010000015.1:14116059-14146854 GCA_028565825.1 Olivaichthys viedmensis
CCTTGCTCAAGGGCCCAACAGTGGCAGCTTGGTGGAGCTGAGGCTTGAACCCACGACCTTCTGATCAGTAGCCCAGTTCACTGCCCCATTTCCTCTTGCAATCAGATACATTATAGTTTTCCCTTACCATTAGCAGCTAACATGCTAACATGCATGCTTATAAAACTTTGTTTTGGCAGCGGATTGTGAGACGGACGGCTACCTCAGCTCCTCCGGCCTCCAAGACCCAGTCGAAGCTCCGTGCCCTGTGGCAAGCTCCGCCCCCTCAGTCACAGTACCACCCAATGAGACAGGGCACATTGAAGCTCCAGCTGTTGAAGCTCCTCCCACAGACGTTTCGCCTGTAAAGACTACACCAATCCCAGCCCTCCGCTTTCCCTCGGTGAGTAGAGGGGTGGATCTTAGGCTCTATGATTATCAATGGAGAGCGTGGAGATCCCTGACTGTTATGTATGAAACTGGTGTACAAGTACAGAGTTTAAGCACCGTGCACGCAGCAACACGTGCAAAAAGTGGGATATCGATGCCAAAAAAGGGTGGAGAAATGTGCGGCTGATTCCAAAATCTGTCGGATTAACTTAACTTTGGGGCAATTAGCGGCTACACTTACAAAGTTCCACTTTAAGAAGGTGTAGATCATAAGTCTCTGCTTTGGATAGCAGTTCTTTAATTCAAGTGCACTTTGAGGATGAGGATGCCTTAGAGAGATATATTAAGATTCTCTCGTGGCATTCTAGTGAGCAAGAGAACAAGGATATTAAGGGTGCTTCAATTTTACCGTTGTTAATACGCTGATTTAAATCTATTTCAGGGTCGAGTCTCTGATACTGTGGGCACATTTTTATTAAAGGAGAGCACAAATGAACTACAACGACGAAACAATTTAATTAATTTGTGAACTTAAATAGCCATTTGAGAGAACTGAAAAAGAAAATCACACTTATTACAATCTCATGGCCATGTTAAACTAAATTAAATCGTGCCCATGAAATTCTTTTCATGTCCTTTTCAGGGCTCTGTATATTTCTTATATATTGACTGATTTATTTTTAGATGTACTAGATCTAGTGTGCACATGTACAGTATATGACATTGAACAGTGCTTTTATGCCCTCCTGCAGAGCATTGCCGTATCCCACAATTCCGAGCGAGCCCAATCCAGCGGTGCCAGCGGCTTCTCGTCTCCTGTCGACAGGTAACCATGGCAAATTGCCTCTTCCCTTTGCCGATAATTCATTCTGTCATTAATTAAGCTTCATGTGTAGCCACGCTGTCAATTCCAGGGCTTTTTCAGAGTAGTGATGGGAAACACTTCCTGTCAAAATAGTGTGTCTTTTATTGTGACTCCATAAATCCTGAATATTTCAGGTGAAATGTTTAATAAAAGCTGACTATAATATTTGTGGGAAATCTGATGCAACAGATGTTGTGAGTGTTAATGGGTAAATATTAGCACGGCTCATTTCCTTTTACACTCCACTGAAACGCGTAATAGGGAATCGTGTGTGTGTGTGGGTGCATGAATATACATATATATTTTTCCACATGTGAAACACTCTTGATGTTCGGCCTTTGACGCATTTTGACGTCAAGAATGTAAAAAAGAACAGATATGGCCTGAAAGCTGTGTGGCCCAATGGCTTTCCACTTTCCACCTGACTGACCTGCTTAAGGCACACATGCTGCAAAGCACGGCTAATGCTCCTGTATGACTCACACGCACACACACACACACTCACAGTGGTTACTGCATTAAGCTGAAGGCTGGCTGAGCTCACTGTGATGTCGTCTGTCCTATACGGTAATCCCATGTGAAAAGAGAATTACAGTTTAAAGGTGCAGTTTGATTTCCAATAGTCTCAACTAACATACATTTATGTATCATCAGCATAACAGTACAAAATGAGATTGTAAAGACAGATAATATGACCCAGGGACGGCATGTAAATAATAAAGAGGAGTGGGCCAAGGACGGATCCCTGAGGGACGCCTTGATTAACAGCGGCCTTGGCAGATTTGTGTTTGCCAGTGACAACAAAACAATGTTTACTTCACAATGTGGAAGAAAAACTCTGCACTGATACTGATATTAGTACCAGACTGGGCTGTGGGTAGGGGGAAGAGCTTTTCGGGGAAATAAGTTTCCTGATTGGTTAATAAAAGTGGACTGTGTTGAAACTGTGTTAGTAACGTTTAATATATTTTATTAATATTATTATTATAGTTGTTGTTGTTGTTGTTGTTGTTAATAATTCTTCTATAGCACCTTTCATACATATAATGCAGTTTGAAACACACCAAAAAATATTATAATACAAGCAGGACACAAATGCAATTTGTTAATATAATTATTATAATAAACTAATATAAATAGCAAAAGAATATAGCAATAATACAACAATATAAAATAAATTATAAAATAATAATAAGTATGTATGTACTGAATGTAAGTAGATAAAAATGGGAGAATCATAAAAAACTAAGTAAAATTATGTCTGCTTAAAATGATGTTTTACGGATTTTATATATTAGGCTGTAAAGATAGTTTAGCCAAAATGTTCTTTAAAAGATCACTTACAGCAGCTTTAAATATTTTATTGCTCCTTCTTTTAACTGTAAACAGCTTCATCATGCCATTTTTTGTTGCTTTTAAAAAAGGAAATTGTGTCATGTTGACTTGATCACTCGAGCCTCCAAGGACTTGTTTAAAGATCATTATTTGGGCTAATAAAGTATTTGAACGGCCCCTTAAGGTGGTGACAAGGACTCAACCAATTAAATAAAGTGGCAAGGGGAAGTCGATGAGGACGTGTTAGAGTGTATTGGAACACAGCCAATTTCCAAAGTAGATTTGCTGTATTGTTATAACTGATATCATTTCAGGTCTTCTCATTGATTATGGATTAGCTGTTCTGATCACATGACCCTCCCTCCCTTAACAGTTATGCCTCCGACGTGACGTCTGGCTTGAGTGACGGGAACGAGGGCCTATCAGAGATGAGCACCAAAGGCCCCAACAAGCGCACAGGAAGTAAACTGCTCAGGAAGAGAGCTCGCTCACGACTGCGCATTACAGGGGTATGGACTCGATCAGCAATTTACACTATTCACATATCTTTTCAGAATATGATCATAATTATGAGGAAAGATCAACAAGAATTTAAAATGAAACAATTTCAGATAAATCTGTGTAGTAGATGTTGGTCCTAATTAGTATAAAATAGACTCATGTGTCTCGCTCGGTCTCCATGAAGCTGTCGGATCAAGTGGATCGGGTGGTGGAGTGTCAGCTTCAGACACACAACAGTAAGATGGTGACGTTTAAATTCGACCTGGACGGTGACAATCCCGAGGACATCTCCACGGTCATGGTGAGCTCCCGCTTTGAAAATAGAAAATTATTTGTGTAATTAAAAATTGTCACAAATCTTTTAATTTAACACTTTATTGCCACGTCAGTAAAAATAAAACTGAGGAATTTGATGCAGATCAAACAGAACAAAGTCATGGACTCATTCATGCAGACGTTTCACCATCACACGCCTCACACACACACACACCACAAACGCTTCATCTCAAGAAAAATCTCCCACAAAAAAATCATCCTAAGAATCACTGGTTACAATAAATAAATAACTCTGAGATGTTAAACACATGGACGAGCTTCTGGTAGTTTCTCTTTAAAACTTTCGGCCATTGTGATTGTCACCATGAGCTGCGTCTCAAATCGCATATAATGACCTTATGTTATTACTAATCTAGAAGATCCAGAAGATTAGAACGTAGAACGCGTAGTTAACAGCAAGTATGTGCTGGTTGTGTCTCAGTGCCTCGATACACACATATGCAGCACTGAAGGCTATTTCAGCCTGTCTGTAACACCGTCTCCTGACTGGATTTAGGAGTGTGTGCTCGGCCCCGGGGTGTGTGTGTGTTTGCACACAGGGTCCATTTCTACTTGTGTAGGATTATTGAGCTTCATATTAAGTCAGTATCAATATGCCACCACATTGTTCAGGGCTGTCAGTTTTTGAGACTTTGCATCCCCATCCCTCAAATTGTCCGCGCATTCATCGTCCAGCATTGTGATTCCCGTCTCTCTCTTCCCCCAACACTTCCTGTGTGCAGGCGCACAACGAGTTCATCCTGCCGTCAGAGAAGGAAGGTTTTATCCACCGTATGAGGGACATCATCCGCCGTGCCGAGGCCCTCATGAGGAGGGAGCCTCTGGAGCCGCTAGGGCCTGTGGAAGCCCTCCGTCTGCCGTACCTGAGTGGCGCGGGAACTCTCTCAGCATCACAGGTGGGTTTAAAGGCGCTTTCTAGAGCTTTCAGTTATGTCATAAAACCCGGTGCAATGGCTATTGATAAACTACAGATGAACATAAAAGTTTAGAGATGTTCCTCGGCCATTTTAAGTAGTTTCTTGTGCATTTCAAAAGAACACATTAAGCAATTGATTATTCCACATAGTGTATGGTGTAATCACTGACACGCGATGGTGTTTTTTCCAGTTTTCCTTATGAGAAAAACAAGGACGATTTACACACTGGGATACACTGTGTACTTATAAAAAGAATATTTTCACAAATGACAACTTATTTGTTTAATTTTTAACCTCATCTTGGCTCATCTCGTGGTTCAGTAAAGTGCACTAACAGCTGTTGAGGAGGAAAAATAGTCCATTTCAGCTCGGATCACAATAACACTGTTGTATCGTACGGTCCTCCAGGGCTCCGAACATGTGTACTCCATGTTATAAATAGCTATTCCTGGTGTAGAAAACCTTATTGCACTATGGCTCTAAGCCACTGTTGACACCTTCTGACCTTTAACCTTTTCTTCATTGTCCTTATTTTGTAGACTGCTCCAAAGAGTTTAGTGAATATAATGAGTATTACAGAATATATAGGATATAGGATAACACTTTATTTGTAGGGTAACTACATTGGGCCTGTATAACATATTCATAAACAATTCATAAATATTTTATAAAGCAATTCTATGCACAATGTATTAGCCCCCCCATCCATCAATAGAAAGGGATCACCACTGAGCATAACTCTATAGATATGTACAGTAGGTTTATCTCAAATAAGGGCTTATGTAGGTTATCATGAAGGGCTTATGTAGGTGTAATGTAGCCTTATGAACACTGCCCTTAAGTAAAGTGTTATATATTCATATATTCTATATTCTATATTCGGTAACACTTTATTTGAAGGGCACACACACACAGGGCCTTTATAACACATTCATAAGCATTGCGTAAATCTTTTATAAAGTAATGCTGGAGGATTTATGAAAGGCTTATGTCAAAACTCGTGAGGTGACAGTAGAGGTTTTTTTGTAACCTTGTCTTTACATAAAAGAGAGAAGAAGCCTTGTTTATCGTTATTGTTATGGTGCGACTGTTTGAAACTGTTTTATCTGTCATTTTTTTTAACCTTACCTTGAAAGTTATTATTTTGTCTTTTCTAACAGCACATTCAGAAAGTATTGAGAAAGTTTCTATAAAATATTTACTGTCATCTCACCTTTTGGGGGGTGTATTTACTTTATCTACTTCATATAGCAGCATGGAATTGAATGTACTTTAACTAAAGTGGTCCATTTGCATTCAAAACTATAATAAAGCAATATTACAATACACCTTCACTGATTTACGAAGCCCATATGCCAGCTGAATGAATGATTTATTAATGCCTTCAAACTAAAGTGGTGATCAAATTTCCATTTGTAACACAGTTATGAAGCACTAATGTACACCTTCTACAACCTTTTTATTAAAAAGGTGTTATGAATGTGCTGCTAGTAAAAAAACAAACTAATAACTTGCAAGATTAGGATAAAAAAAATTACAGTAACAATCTCAAACAGTCGAGCCATAGTGATAATCGAGGCTTCTTCTCTCTTCTCTTGTTCACTTAAAGACCCATAAAGTCACACAAAAACCTCTAATGTCACCTCGCGAGTTTTGACATAAGCCTTTCATAAATGCATAAAGATTTACGCAGTGCTTATGAATGTGTTATAAAAGCCCTGTGTGTGGGTGCCCTTCAAATAAAGTGTGAATAAATATAGAATATATAACACTTTACTTAAGGGTGGTGTTCATACGGCTACATCACACCTACATAAGCCCTTCATGATAATTGAGATAAACCTACTGTACATATCTAGAGGGTTATGCTCAGTGGTGATCCCTGGTGGTGATTTCTATTGATTGTGTAGAGGGGGGCCAATACATTGCGCAGAGCCACAGATGGTCTACAGTCTGTAATCTGTAATCTACAAAGTGACCTATGTGATAAAATGGCCAATGAGTTTAAAGAGTTTAAGGACTTTATTATAGTTTATTCTAGATCCTCTGTTATTATAATCTATATTATAAAATAAAGAGACATACTTCATTGCGCAGGCGAAAAGATTTGCTCATCTGTTCTTTCATCCTGTAAAGACTTGTCTCCTTTTTAAAAAAGGCCAATGAATCACTACAAATCTGTTTCAGTTTGTCAGTTTAAAATATATATTTTTAAACATTAGAGCACAAACTTCGCTCTAAACGTCGAAACATCCGACTGAGTACCATCTTGAATATTGTTCCTGGTTGTTGAATATGATTCAGTGTTTTTTGGGTGAAAGTCTTTTTCTTTAGTCTGATTGTATTTTTCTGTTTTATTTTACAGCCCAACCTGCACATACAGGGACTGGCACGCACACACTCCTCCTCCTCCCTACCAGGTAACACTCACACACACACTCATACACACTGTTAACCCCTTCTTTTCACGTCAAAAAATAAAAACTTTTTGTGACCGATTGATGCGCTCGTTTCAGTCTAATAATTAATGAAATCTTAGTTTAATATAAATAAAATAGTATAATCTCAATTAAAATAAAAAATTCTGATACAGTTGCGTATTATTGCAAATTCTGCTAAACGTTTAGATCGGTTTCAATTGGATTTTTAAAAAATGGATACATAAGCTTTAAATTGTTTGACAGTAATATATAGGTTTTTGATATACATAATTATTTATGGAGACATCTGCAGTATTTATGCGTCACCATATTTAGTTTTGCTAACCGAGTGCCAGCAAAACAGCAGTGCTACATTTTAAAAAAAACTACAAAAACTGTGGTTTATACTTTTATCTTCTAGATACAATAGCTTTTAGTGATATTAGTAACATTAAATAGAGGAATAATTGCCTTTAAATACGATTACTTTTGCAATCTGAGTCTTTGTGTACGTCTTTAAAACTGGGCTGGTCCCAAAACCTTGCCCTGTGAGAAAACAAAGTTCACGTTACACATCTTAAACACATTTTTCTATAATTATTTTGAGGCTCTGTGAGGGGGGACACAAATTCTCTGAAATAACTAACCTACTAACTGACTAACGTGAGCTACTTACTGCCACACTCTGATGTCTCGTTGTCATGGTAACAATGGCACTAAATACAGCTCCTCTCGTGCACCTGCATTTGTTCATTCATATTGATAAACATCTCTGCATGTGAACGTAGCCCTTGGGGTTGGATCTGCACTAACGCTTCATTGTGCATGTGCATGTTGCGCTCAGATTACACGGCAGTCAGCGTGGGTCAGGTAACCCGAGGCTCCTCCTCTGGAGTGGGCGGAGACTATTACCTTGATCCTGATGCGGCTGTACCGGTGCGTCCGCTCCGCTCTCAGTCTTTCCACACCTCAGGTATCTACTAACTCTTTATTAACCCGCATTCGTCTGTCTGTCTGTACATTCATTACATCACACTTCTCATTTTATAACCTGGCCATTCATTCAGCTGAGAAATAAATCAGAAATAAATCATTATCTTCTTCTTCTCTTCAGTTATTGATATTGATCAAAGGTGTGTGTGTGTATGTGTGTGTGTGTGTGTGTGTGTCTGCGTCACTCAGATTACACAGCAGCCAATGTGGGTCAGGTGACCCGTGGACCCTCCCCCGGGTTGGGCGGAGACTTTTACCTTGACCCTGACGCGGGTCCACCTGTCCGCCCGCTCCGCTCCCAGTCCTTCCACACCTCAGGTACCTAAAATTCTCAATCTGTCTAGCTATCTGTCTGTCTGTCAGCAGTTCTATTAGCTTAAAAAATATGGGTTTTTAAAAAATATTATAAATTTACTTTTACAATTAAAGGTTAGACTTCTCTCAAATTGTGAGAGAGTGTGAGATCTTTTTTTCCATAACCTTTTTTTTTTTTACACCATTTTCTCCCAATTTTAGTCCTGGCCAATTCTCACCCACTAGCTAGTTCTCTCCTATCGACACAACAGTCCTCAACCAGGGTGAGGGCTAACACATGCTTTCCCCGAGACACATGAAGCCGCTGCATCTTTACGAACTGTTGCTCATGCAGCGTCACAGGAAAGCGCCAACTGCCCTCTTCCATATGCATGAGCTCACCTATGATTGGCTGGTGCCACTTTGATCGACAGGAGAGAAAGTGTAATGCTATCTCTCCCACCCAGAGAGCAGGGCCAATTATGCTCTCTTAGACTCCCGGCCACAGACGGCTGTGGCATCGTTGGGGCTCGAACTAGCAATCTCCAGACGACAGGTCCAACGCTTTACTGTTGCGCCACTCAGGAGCTTCATAACCTTTTTCATAACCTTTTTCATAACCATCTTTACAAAGGGAGCCAATAATTTTGGAGCTGACTGTGCATTGCTTAAATGAAGGTCAAATGGCATCACACGGCCATCTTACTTATGTGTCAGGGTTTAGGGTGAACATGAATAGCGCTATAAAATAACACCTTTCTGGTTACACCAAGGGGTCATCATTGGAGTACGTAAACATAATTAGCTAAAAAAATTCCAGCTCGGGCAGGCATAGAAACATTTATTTTTCAGATATTTTAGATTTAACAGATATTTTTTATCTCAATCAAGGTTTTATAATAAGCAAATTCAACGCTTGCATAAGATAAAACCAGGTTGATGGAAACCCAACTTTTGTCTTTTTTTTATCGCCCCTGGCAGCATGAATCCATCCAATGATTATTTTATTGACAATAGCATTGAGAAAGACTGCTATTGAGTAGTGTGTGTGTGTGTGTGTGTGTGTAAGCTCGCAGGCTTGAGAAATAGACGTCACCCTCAGTGTGAAATGTAAAAATCTATGCAAAAAGCTGATTAAATCATTTGCGTCTTCATGGAGTTGTGTGACATCAGCACTGAACCCCGCCAGGGTTTTTGATGTGTGTGACGTGCGGAGGTTTGAGGTGGATTCTGTTGATTTCATTAATATAAAGGACACAAAGTGACACACACAAACATGCAGGGAACCTGGTTCTGCTGCTGATCAAAGCATGAGTCTTTTTCATATCTATTCCATTATTTGGAGGATTTTTCCATCAAATTGTGAGACTTCCTCTGAATCAAATGTGTGCATTTTATTCAACTGAACCACATGTGTAGGGCCATGTACATTTCTCTCACTGTATGTGTGTGTGTGTGTGTGTGTGAGCACTGTACCTCCTAAAGGACACACAGTGCAGAACTGGAATAGACTCACTGAGAAAATCCAGTGTAGTGAAGCAGGCTTAAGGCCATTTGATGGCTGACTTCCTGCTGTTAGTAGTTGAGTCATGCTGAACAGACCCGGCTCGGTTTAATGACGTACTCATGTTCCAAAGGCATACTGCTTCTTCTGCTCTTCCATTTACATACAAAGGCCCTGATTTACTAAAGGTTTGTGTGTGTGTAAAATACGGAAGCCGTGAAGGATGAGGTGGAAAAAAATGTAATAGTGTGTTCTCGAGTCAAATTTTCACTTTATTAATTTTTTTGGCTTTGCATAACGCAACAAAAACAGCAAAACATTAATTTCCAGTATTAATTTGACCATTTTAGCTGTCAAAATAATTTTTTTCACTATTGAGCGAATATCTAATATGGAAACAACTTTACCAAAGTAATATTAAGTAATTTTTTCGAGAAACTTTCTCATGTCTTGAGATACTGAGACATAATTTCAAGTAACGTTCATATAATAATGATTTAATTTTGTCTTCAAATAGCCGATAGGTAGAAACGCCCCAAATTACATATTCCCTATTGAAAGGGTAATATATGAAGAAGAAAAAAATCGGGAACTGATTGGCTCACAATCAGCATGATATGCCAATTTTGACCACACGGGCAGCCGATTATTTTTTATCCTTATCCTTCGTGGGACCGGGCATGTTATACCAGTTTCTACCATAAGGGGCAACTGAGTCTTGAAAAAGGAACTGGTAGTAAAATGAGCTAGCTAGTCGTTATGTCATGGTTTTTAGAGAAGAAATGGCAAAATGTTACCCTTTACCATTACACTTCTTGCTCTAACTGTGTTGGGGAATGAGCAGACTTGTAGAGGGGGTGATGAAACATAGCATATTATTTTTGGTTAATATAAATTTTTCCCATCCATGTGTGCACGGTGACGTCAAAAATCAAAAGACGTTTAGAGGCAAAAATCATTACATTTTGATAGAAGATAATGTAAAAACAAGAATTTTGTTTTTTAAGTGATGAATCGTGCACAATATGACCAGTGACACGAACTAACAGGGTAAAAAAAGGTCAATTTGGATTTCTGGTATTCTTTGATGCATGTAACATGGCACCTCAGGTGCAGTTTTCTTTCCCTCTTTTTATTACTGCTAATTTCCCACCTGGGGCATGTTACTGTATTTCAACAATTCACCATTGTTCCATGGATATTAGATGCTGGCATTTTCTCTTTTTACCCAGTTTTATATTTCTCAAAAGTTAGTCTCAAAGCCCGTTCCCACATGCTATGGAGGTCTCGCTTATTGCTGTCTAGATTCTCACCTTCCAGCCTTTTATAACAAACTACATTGAGACAATATGCCCATTTCAGTCCATAAATTAACTCAACCGTTTACATTCTATGTTTCTGTTTCAGGCTCATCCCAGCCCTACGGACCTTCTGCCTCCCATTACCCACAATACCCCAAACCTGACGGCCTGCCTCGTCTTCTGCCCAATCAGGTACCCACCATGCCCCCCCAGTACCCCAACCCCCAGTACATGTCCAACTCACCCTACCCTTACCCCTACCTGGTCAATCAGGCTTCTCTTAATGGCTCAATCAATGCAGCATCTATCCCTCAAAACCCCAACAGCCCCAAACTTGCCCCTTATCCCCCACACCCCACGACCCAGCATGCGGCAGCCGACATGGCACCGCCCGAAAGTGGCCCTCTGCCGCCCCCTGCTGCCCACAACATGCCTCTGAACGCGCAGGCGCCTGGAATCTGGCCTCCCCATTCCCAGCAGCCGCTCTTCTCCCTGGCCAACGTGCTTTCTCTGGCCATGAGCGTGGCGCAGTCCTTCATGCCCCCCATGGCCATGCCGAACGGCTTGCCACAGGCTTACATGGCCACCCTGGCGTCCCAGGCAGGTTACCCGGCCATGTACGGAGCCCAGCATGCAGCCACGGGGCAGAAAGACGCTCTGCCATACCAGGATCTGTACCAGCATTTCGATGCCAACTCGCTGGTTCAGGCGCCGAGTGTGACCACCACTGCTCCAGAGATGCCAGGACAACCGGCAGCAAACAGCCAGACTGGCGTAAGCCCTCAAGAGGGTCAAGAATACACCAAAGAGAGCTCCTCCTCCTCTTCATTCTCTTCATCCTCGTCTTCTTCCTCCTGCAACTCCCCTGTGTCCTCCAGTTCAGCCACACCACAGAACACAGTGAGTACTGTAGATATGGTGTACGTCATGAAGAGTAGTATCATAAATAATAAAGTCATTGTATTGCAGGTTTTCCTCTCCACTCCTTCATAGGCCAAGGACTTTATCTGTGACCTCTACTGTTTATTACAACAACACACCCATACACACACAAACCCACCCCATTCTGTAAACACTATAACACACACAGCGTGACCTTTAACCTCTTCTCCTTCCTGGCCCAAACCTGTGTTTAACTCGGCATAAATAGCACAGACAAATACATTCTGACAAAAACACTCGAACACACCTTCACACACACAGAGGCCTAACTGCTAGGAGCTCAGGGTGTTCACTGTTATTTACGGGACTAAAGCATGTGCCGTGTGCACTCTCTACTGGATTTACAGCGTTGTGTGTGTGTGTGTGTGTTTTCTCCCCTACCTCACTCAGGTATCTGCACCCTGCACCAGAAGCTTATCCACACAGAGTGTATGTGATGCTGCTGCCGGCGCGGTTAAAGGAAAACTGTCTCCTATAGCTGAGGGTAAGACATGTCACTAACACACACTACAGAGACTAGGGCTGTTAAATTCTATTAAGTAGAATTTAAAAGTATTCAAATGCCTTTGAATATTTATGAGCCCATAATTTTAATCCACGGGAGGTGAAAACTGTGCTTGCACTGGTTTAGTAAATATAACGTAAAAATATCTGTACTGAGCGTCAGATCATTATAAACATGCATTACCACTGTGTATGATCACATAAAGTTCGTTAATCTAATAAGAGTTTCATTTCTATGCTCTGCGGCAGTTAAAACTTTCACACAGTGTGAATTTTAATCAAGGCCAAAGCGCTGCTACAGGAGGACTATAGGTTGAAAAATAGCCCATGTGCTGTTTAGATTATGGGCCTAAACTGCACAATATAGCAGCAATATTGTATTCTGTATTGTTTCTAGCAAGGAAGAAATAGGACTGATAGAAAAAATACACTTGGTGCCGCACGCATCTGGTGCAAAATGCCACATTGATTAACATGGGAGCGTTTTGGAAGCGCATCTGGTGTAAAATGGGTTTAAGAAATCACATGTGTACTTTAAATTATCGGATGAGAAGAAAAATGCTCAGTGCTAAATTTGCAATAAGAGGTTGGTATAGCATGGAGGCACGACAAGATTGATGAATCATCTCAAATATGTAAATATATATATATTGCACTGTCGGACACTGTCACGGCTGCGTAGCGACGGGGACAGGACACAAGCGCGAGGCTTTTTTTCTTCGCTTTAAACATCTTTATTTTATAACAAAGACCGGGTTTAAACACTAAACAAACACACGCCGCGACAGGCGTGATGAACACACAAACATCGAAAGACAACACAGGACGGAAACAAGCGGGTATTTCAACACTAGCAATCAAGGGGAGACAGACGAGGAACAGCTGGTAACATTTAACATAACTCACGTGACAAGGACAACTAAACATACACAGAAACGCATGGCGACCGTCGCCATAGCGAGCGCCACGCTATGTCCCGCGCACAGCCGCGTGCTTGACAGACGCAGTAACTTGGCTTATTATTATTATTATTATTATTAATACATTGTTGCTGCCTACTGAATATATTTTTAAGTGCAGTAACGAACATACTTAAAATGATGGTTAATTATGAAACGTAAGTATTATTGTTTTTAAAGGTGGCTTTGAGAACGAGTATTCGAAGCCTGTAAAAGGCTGTTCGGGCTGGCCCTGATTATAGGCTTATAGTAGTATAGGTTGAGCAGTGTAATGTGAGTTGCACAGTCCAATACGTTCACACACACAGGGCCAGTCGATCAGGGCCACCTATTAGCTGTACAAACATACACACAAACACACATACACATGTATGTAAATAAAAAAAAATATATATACAGTCAGTTAGCTACAGGTGGAAACCAGCACACACCAAGGCCTGGAATAAGGGTGGAACACTGAGCTCTCTGATGGCCTGCCATATTTAATTGCTGCACAATTAATCATCATTTAATGGTGATTCAACATAAATTTGTGATATTAGTAAGCTTAACGTAAGCTAACTGACTAATATTAGATATTGGTAGTTATTGACACAAATTTCTATTTGGTTGTATACTTTATTTATTTATTTGTTTGTTTATTTGTGTTTATATTTAGCCTTTAAATAAAGTGACTAAAAAGCATTTCATTTTGATTCTAAAATGTATCATCATGCAGTCCTACATGTCATCTATACAAACAATGGCACATTTGCACATACATGCAGGTAGTAAGGTAGAACACACACACACAAACCCTGGGTCCAGGTTTTTCACTTTTACAGTAGCGTGTATGTGGTGTTTATTTTAACTCAGGCTCAGTCCTGTGTGTCATTGGAAAAACACTGTTGCATAAAAAGATTCCAAAACAGCAGAGTTTTAGGAGAACAGAAACAGAGTTTCACAGTTTTAACTCCATTACCATAAGACTTCTATAACTATATATATAAAACTATAAAGCTGCTTGTAGGTGATATTTTATAACGCTATTGCTAGAAGAAATTAATAAGATCCTATACGTGTAATAAAAACAAGTCAATTGTGGAGCGAGGGTTCCTTCCTGCCACAGTGATGGTCTTGTATTCTTGGAACAACCTACCAGCCGATTTCCTTATAAAACTGCAAGAAAGTGTGTCTAAGAGAATTGATGCAGTTTTAAAGCCAAAGGCTGCGAAACACCAACACACTGATTTGTTTTTGGGATTTTTTGTCTGTTTACTGCTCTTCATAGTATTTTTTTATATTCAGAAACTTTTAATTTCATTATTTTCAAAAGTATTTTTGCTTTACAGACTTTTGCACAGTACTGTATATAATATATATATATATATGATATTGTAAGCTTTTTGCCAGGAGGCGTAGAGAAGAAGCAGACGGCAGGCCAACAGATCTCCAGAAAATGTTTTATTATTATCAAGTCCTTTTTCAAGGTAACGCTTTTCAGCGTTGGAGAGGCGAAAACCCACGAGGAATCCCCAACGGCTCTGGGGCTCGGGAAATGCGGCAGTGCTCCGCTTTATCGCTCCTCTCTCGTCAACGCGATCCCTACTGCAGGCAGAAAGACACAGATATAGAGATCCGTTAATCATTCACAGGTGTGAGCACTTCCGCGATTACCTGTCACCTCGCGATGACCCCGCTCTCTCCGGCCGCCGCCGACACTTGCCCACGCCCCCGCTGCCACACCTACTTGAACCTACTTGAACTTGAACTTGAAGCCTGGCATAGTATTGGTTCAAGGTATTTACTGGATCTTTTGGACTAATTTGCTTCGAAAGCAAAGTTACAATAGAAATGAACGATCGCTTTTCACTTTGTTGCTTGCTAGTGTAAATGCATGCTTAGAAAAATCATTTTAAAAAGCCAGGGTGTTATGCACCAGATCCTCATTTGAATGTTTTAATTAGGGATGCATCAATCCAATACAGAGTATTGGTATCAGACTAAAAATTTGCCTGAAACGCTGGATCGTGATCGGATTGCATTTGACATATTTTTCAATCTGATCCACTGACACCTTTTTTTTTTTAATAAATGCCATGAGAATTGACAATTTATTCTTTAATGCAACTTAACTAGCTCAGTGAAGATCATTTATTTCCATTAGGGCTGGCCCTAATAATTCGAATACTCAAGTATTCGTTCATTACGTTGGTATTCGTTTCTCTTTTTAGTATTCGTAAGCTTAGTCTTTTTTAAGCCACAAAAAAGCCTAAACTAGAGGTGTGTGCGGGACTGTTTTTTTTTTTTTTTTAATCCCGCTATCGCGGGATTATGATCGCATAATTCGTTAATCCAGTGAGATTTTCACTTCTATGCCGTGTGGCAGGCTTTCATAAAGTTTTAATTTTAATTGATATTCGAAAATAATGAGCGGCCCAAACTAATACTGTTATTTCTGTTTTAACCACCCGCATTATTTTCGAATATCAATTAAAATTAAAACTTTGTGAAAGCCTGCCACACGGCATAGAACTGAAAATCTCACTGGATTAACGAATTATGCGATCATACACAATGGTAATGCATGTTTATAATAAACTGATGGTCAGTACAGATATTTCCACGCTATATTTACTAAACCCATGAATTAATTCTCCACGTGAACTTGACGCACACGAGCAGCGCCCGTCGTAAAATGAAAAGAGCTGTGGGATTGTTGCGGCATGCTGCATGTCCAGCGTCGGTTCTGGTGTAAAATGGGCTTAATCCACAAACCAGAGGTGCCTGATTTGTGTCCATTGTAGTTTAAGACTTTTAATGTCTTTGTCCCACAAGCTTCATATCTGAGCGCCCGCATGACAGTAAAAACCGCCTTAAAAAACTACGGGATATATTTTTAACTGCAGTAACGAACATACTTAAAATTACGGTTAATTATAAAATGTTAATATTATTGTTTTTGAGGGTGGTTTCAAGAACGAGTATTCGGATACTCGATCGGAAACTCCAACGAGAATTCGAAGCCTGTAAAATGCTATTTGGCCCAGCCCTAATTTTCATTCGAAACTCATCATTAGCTGAAAGAGAATAGCGGCTAATGTGGCGTCCTCACAGCAGCCCCTTTTTAAACAGCTTTTGCAATTATCAGTGGGGATATGATATGCAGATATCTGATATGGCATTGTATAGGAAAAAAAAAAATTAATCAGTGCGTCTTTAGTATTAATGCCACAATTAGGCATTGCCAAAAGAGCATTACAGCACTACAGCCGGCCCTGATTAGCTCTGAGTTTATTAAATGAAAGCATGACACACACATTATTGTCGCATTGTTATTTGGTGAAACTGCCCTGCCCTTTACACTGATCTCTAGGTGGCGCTATAAGGAGTCAGACTCTCCCCTCTCTCCCTCCCCTTCTAGATTCTTGTCATATTTCTGTGTTCGTCAGATCTGCCTAACTAAGCTTGGCATGCGAGACTGTCTGTGCAGGCAGCCTACAGTGCATTAATTATGTAATAGTATGTGTTTGTAAAACAGACAACACAGTTGTGTGTGTGTGTGTGTGTGTGTGTCTGTGTCCTTGTGTGTGTAAAGTTTCAGACACCAGACAATTACATAGACAGGCTGATAAAAGCAGTCTCTCAGCATGCACAGACTACAATTAAATTCAATACTTTTTGGAGTATTACCCAATGAATATCACTAATCTATTGTGAAGCCAGTGTTGTAGAGCAGCTAACCAATTATGATCTTTAAAAATAAAATAAATAAATAGAGAGGCTTGTAGTCTTCACAGCAGACCCAAAATTGTCTACCAATTACTCAGCTATATACGCTACAGGCTATTTATAGCAACAACATATGCTATAGACCTGCAATTGATAAAAGAGCTACCATTTGGGTTGCCAAGTTGATCAGCAATTCCCTGCCAAATTAAGTTCATCATATTTGTAGTCTTTTTGTGTTTTTATTGTATATTTCGGCATGTTTAGAGACAAATGAGCCGAGCCTGTTTTTTTAATTTATTTAATTGGTCAGTTTTTAATGTATCCATAAAAACAAAAATAAAACTTGTTTTGATTTTAAAGCTGTCATAGGGTAGCATGTGTTTGTTTAGGACTTTAGCTGTACAATTTTTTTTAGTCCATACATTATGCAGTCTTAAGTGCCTTAATTTAGGCTAGAATTGAACTTGCTCTAGAAAACCTGTTCCAATATTTTCGTCTCACTCAGCTGACATTGCAACTGCAAAACGACATGTACTTGTGTCCTCGTAAAACATGCTTTAATTACTGTAGATTCGCTGTTCTTTTGTACTTACGTGTGTGTGTGGATTTTTTGTTTTAGTCTGGGCCCAGATGAGATGGAGATTCTTCTACACTTTATGTATGGAGCCATACTGGACCTTCCACCAGGGACCAATGTGAGGTACCACCTCCCCTTTAGCACAGTGGCATCTACTCCAGTGCTAATTTCAGTGATGGCACATTTGACGATGACTGTCATGATTCTGATATAGTGCAGTTGTGTGTGTCATTGTGAGATGTCCTGTGTGTTCCTCAGTCAGGTCGTCTTGGCAGCAGACATGTTGGGTCTGGAGGGACTTAAGGACGTGGGTGAAATGGTTCTGACCAGAGACTACTGCAGGTTCTTCCCAAAGGTGAAACCGGACTCTGATTCTTATGTTAGTTTTACTCCACCATGTGACGCAGTCCAGTAATGATTGCTTAATGGAAATACGTCAGGGTATAAGACGCACCCCCCAAAATTCTGTCTGCTTCAAGAAAACAAATCTGTATATGTACAATGTATCTCAGTCTCATTAAAGCCACTGTAAGTAATATTAGGAGCTCTTGCTAACTTCACCAGACTTTGCCACCGTAGAAGATATTTCCTCAGTTGGTGTTTTGACGATGGTGATGGAGAGCCGCTGTCTAAGCCGCTGTAAAATCTCCCATAGGTGTTCAATTGGGTTGAGATCTGGTGACTGCGGAGGCCATAGCATATGATTTACTGTACATCATTTTCATACTCATCAAACCATTGAGTAACCCCTCATGCCCTGTGGATGCTCTTATTTAATCAGACTTTTCCTTAAATTTGTCACCCGTTTGTAGCTAGAGATGACAAACAGGCCTGGCTAGAGTCCAATGGCACAGGTAACGTTAGCTAGCTAAAAATGGAATGTATGTCATAAAGTTTGGGGGAATAACAAATTGTACCAGAACCTTGTACAAGCAAAATAATAACCCTGTAAGCTGCAAAGTGAGCTCAGCGTCATTTTTCAAACTCTTCGAAATGTCTTCCTTCTTACTCAGTCCTGTTCCTTTCTGTACACCTTATTTTCCGCCCCATTCAACATTCTCTTCGGCTCTTTTGTATTGTAAGCTTTATCCTAGCACCACCATTATCCTAGCATTTTGCTTCCTGTTCATCCGCATTGGGTGTTGGTTCAACTTCACCAGAAGTTGCTTTCACGCAGGCAAAAGGTGAAGGTTACAATAAGAGATTCAGTTCAGTGTGAGATCCAGTGCCAGAGATCCAGATTGCAAATTCCTGACATGTCTTCTGCTGCTGGAGTTTTGTTAGCTGGTGTCCTGAAGGGACCGCTGTCTGACTGCAGTGCGTTGTCTCTTTGCATGTTTGAGAAGCTCTGCAGAACTCCAGCCGCAGCTCCATTTGTTCCGCTTGTTGACCCAGATATGAATACAGGCTCAAGTTTATTTGGAATGGATTAATCATATGCTCTGTAATTATAATGGCTCCAATTTGAATTCCAGACACCAAAATTGCTGGGACACACACGTCAGCCCCTTTTACCCAGTGCATGTGATCTGTGTCTGGCTATCAGTATCTGGATAACCAGCAATCCAATGTTGCCCTTCCATTTTCACCCAGTATTTATATGCATTCTTGTCGTCTGCTTTCCTTACGAGGGTCTGACTGATATGAAAAATTGTCACCGGTACTGATTTTAAGGAGATAAAAAATTCTGTTAACCGATATTGACTGATTTTATAATTTTATACTTAAATGAACACTATTAGTTTTAGTCAAACACAGCTTCGCTCACATGATTGTCAATCTGTCAAACTCAAAAAAATGGAAAGTTTTGAACAAGTGAGTAATAAATAAAAAATCAGACGTATCAAATAAGTAAACATCTTTCCTTCGAGTCCTGCGGCTCTGTGTCGCAAATTTCATCAAGTGAAGTGCTTGTTGTTTTTCTTACGCACCACCCCACGGTGCTTTTACAGCTGTGATTGCACACTTCATTGGTGGCGTGCCTTAGGGACATGGCAGATACAGACTAAAGTTGAGAAAAATAATCAAACAACAATATTTTTTAAAAGAGTTGTAAATAAATAAGTCTTGGAAAATTGGGTTCTGTGCACTTTGTGGATTATGCTGAACATTTCGGACTTTTTCTCGTTGGGTTGTTCGCTAGTGACTTGTCACACACTGATCACAAAATCTCCTGAAAGCTTAAGTTCTGACTACTGTTATTATGTGTGATTTATGGTGAAACCGTGAGAAAAATGAAGTGTGAAAATGCCCTCAAATTGTGTTTGATGGGTTTAAATATCTAACATGGTCGAGTTCATGTGCAGTTTAGTGCAGTTCTGTCAGTCAGTGTTTGCATATGCTGGCACATGTTTTTGTTGTGCAACTGTTTTCACTATCGCTAGAAGTCTGGCTTGCGAGCCCAGCCCTCTGTTGACACGGCAGGACTTGGATTGTACATTATATAAGATTATTATATTGTACAGCTTGTACTTTTTCTCGAGGACGTGCTCATCGCAGCCTGATTCAAACACGCTGTCCAGATGTTTACACCTGCCTAAGATAATGGCGATGATCTGATAGCAATGCGTGTTGTGTGTTTATAGTTGGATCACTGAAAAGGCAAGTAAATACACTGTGTACAGGTAAATGAGGCCATAGAGCCCACCCATGGGAACCCCTTTATTTTGGGAAGGGGGAAAAAAAGGAATTTGTTTATCTAGCGCATTAAAATAACCACAGAGGAGAGATGGGCTTAAGCTGTCCTCTTCTTTCACGCGTGATGCACACAACCTATCAGTGTTTTAGACGAGCATTCTACTTTTATTTAAGACTTTGCCAAATCAGCACCACGGCTGCATCATCACAGACACGGAGTCGACGAACAAAGAACATGGGGAACGCAACATTTTTACTTGGTACAATGTCTTTTTCAAGTCTATCAAGTCTTTGTGGTTGCAGTACCTAAATGGACGCAGCAGCCATTCTTGAAGCTTTGCATGAATTTCAGCAATTTAGTTCATTGACTGGCCCTTTTACTCATTTTAAAGCACATTTTATCTTTAGTGCTAAATGAGAAGACAGTAAGAAGCGACTCGGGTGTAAATTTAACAAATCTTTTTAAGTTTTGACACATATTTTTTTTACTCTTTACTTATTGTATACTTTATTGATGTATTGAACATGAAACAGTCTGGGTCCTGAATATTTTAGCAACCTTTTTAACTTATCATGTCTCGTCCCACGTACTACAGTCACAAGAGAATGTTAAAGGATGGTTCAGGTGGGGGAGTTCCTCCTCCACAGCACCCAAACTGTTACAGCCTCGCAACACAATGTGTGACGTGCACAACAACTTTATTTAAAGGCAGATGGAAAATCCGATATTTACTCTGACGTTTAGCTAAATGCTTTCATCTTTCTTACATATATTTGCGTGTTTAAATAGTTTTATGATTGTTTTTATTTTATACCGTATTTTGATACTGCGTGTAAGGTTTTCTCTCGTGTAAAATAAGATTTTGTTAGAAATGTCGAACAGAGTGATGCTAGCTAATCGCAAGTGTCTGTTAGATCATGGTACTCAGAATAGGGCAGTTAAGCACCCTCCTCCTCCTCAGTTTGAAAAGATCTGGTGACTTTACTTGTGAACACATGTTCGTCTTCACTTAAATTGGTAGCTGTCGGAGAATTGGCAATGACTAATTTAAAAGAAAATTGGGTTAAAAAAAAAAGAAATGGAAGGGATTATACAAATAATGTTTGTTTATTCTTATTGCAGCCTGTTGAAGGAGTGCAGAGGACCATACTTGAGTGCCTTGCCATCAGCCATTCCATTGGCCTCCAAAATCTCTACAGCTCATGTGTGAGGTAAATCTGTGTACAGAGACAGACAGACAGGCGCTCTGTACACATTGGCACACGATTAGACAAGGGATGCACGACATGAACAAGATATTCCATATTGTGATTTATATTGCTCCATATTATGATTGAAAAATGCCTTGTAATATATTAAAATTCAATTGGTGGACCCTCTATAGGACATGGTTAAAAATGGATCTGTGTTACTTGCGTTTGTTGCGTGAATATCATGAATCATCCTAAACAGAGACACTGGAGCATGTGAGATCGGTCAGGATAATCATGGCACACATGAACATTGAGAGATTGGTTACAAGGCTAATTTGCACATCTCAGTTTTCTGCAATATGTCCTGCAGCATCACAATACAGTTTAACACGCATGTCGTGCAGCCTTGGGATTTTCCACATTTTAACTCGAGGATAATTAGCTAAAGAGCTAAATCAGTGGTACAATCTGCTCTTTACTGGGTATTAGATATTGCAGTTCTGTAGTGGTTTTGTACTAAACGTGAGTTCTGTTGGATGAATACTGTCCTCTATACTGTACACCACACACTGTTTCGAGGTCATGCAGCAAACCAAAAGTAGGTCGATGTGTAACAGTTATCCCAACTGTTTATTGTCCTGAATGTTTCGCTGCTAGTCAAATTAAATGCTGCAAACAAATTCTTCCTGACCTTGTTCAAATCTCAGGTTAAAATCTTAATATATCTTTTTGCAGGCAAAAATATTTATTAGGTACTGCAGTTTTCCATACAAGATTGTATAGTAATGTGGAAATTGTACATCTCTTTTTCTACCAGTAACTGAAGGCTTTCTACTTATTAATATCGATTAGATTTTTGTAGCACATTTTCATCATAGTGCTTTTGAATTCTGTGTGTGTCTCTACTCTTGTTTTTCTGTAATGCGCAAAACCAGCTCATAGGAGCGTGAGAAAATAGGTCTGGATTTTTCCAGTGCCTTAGATGTGAGAAAAAGGTGTGCGTGTGTGTGTGCGAGCGCGCGTGCCTAATGTTTTCATGCTGCCTCTGCTATGAGTAGATGAGTCAGCCATAAAGAGCCGGCTGTGTTGCGAACTCTTTTCAGAGCACAGAGCTGCTTTTGTTGATATTAATATCCCTCAGAGCTGTTTTGGTTAGTTTTCATAATAAAAAATTAAATAAGATTTTATTTATATAGTGTCCTTCTCGCACTCAAGATTGGGGAGCGGGGGCTGGTGAAAAGTGGCAGCACAGCTTACTCTCAACCGGAAACATTTAGCGTTTAGCTGTTCCAGATGGTTGTGGCTTCTCTGAGCTGTTCTGCTTAGCTTGTAGCGATTTTCAGAACTGTCTGGATTAGCTGTTAGCTGTTCATACCTGCTTTTAGCCGCTTTAAGAGCTTTTGTTGGTTAGCTTAAGCTGATCCCAGAGCTACTCAGTAGTTTTTAGCAGCTGCACAGAGATGTTCTGGTTAGTTGTAGCTGTTCTCTGAGCTGGTCTAGTTGACTTTGAACTTTTCTCTGAGCTGCTTGGGTGACAAAGTGTGTGTGTTTGTTCCCTCAGATGGGTTGCTGAGCATTTTGTGAAGTGCTGTTCAGAGAGGAGCTTCGCCATCCTTCCTCACGAGCTACAGAGAGACTGCCTTGACACCGTCACCAAAAACATGGTGTGACACACCCTAAGAGCCACAGAATCTCAGTACGCGTTGACCATGTGTCCGCCCACAGGGCAGGAAGTCATTAAACAGCCCCGGCTGTGTCCTGATCCACAGCTGCTTTAGTGAATGACTGTGGAGTAATTAGGGACTCTAATTGAGTTAGTTTCTGCATCTACAAACAGACAGCCCATGACCTCTACAGCCACGATCTAGCTGCTTTCCTGTTCATGCACAGATACACACACACACACACACACACACACACACATGTAAACACTGCTGAAGGAGATTAGATTACACCAGGAAATGGTCACCGCTAAACATGGAGACTCTTTAACATGCTATCCATTACACTCAGTGCTGATTTATTTAGATGAAATATGGGTGAGTGTGTGCTCTGTATCCATTATAGAGGAGGAGAGAGAGGCTGTGTGTGTGTGTGTTTGTGTGTAATGATAAATGCATGTTCATTTATTGGAGACAACAAAGAAGTGTGTATGTGTGTGTTGCAGACGGTGCACACTGTGGTCTCGATGCTGTGTGGCACTGAGCAGCTGATTGGTTCTTTGCCCGAGGTTAAATGGGCGAAGCAGGTTGTGTGTTTGGCCACCGAGCTGCAGGAGCAGTGTTTAAACACCATCGTCACACACCTGCCCCGAGTCATACACACCACCGCCTTCCACAGCCTCCGCAGGGTAGGAACACACACATGCACATACACACACCAACACCTTCCACAGCCTCCGCAGGGTACGAACACACACATGCACATACACACACCAACACCGAGTCATACACACCGCCGCCTTCCACAGCCTCCGCAGGGTAGAAACACACATACATACATATATCTGCCCCGAGTCACATGCTCAACCGCCTTCCTTCTCTGAGCTGATCTAACTAGGCTTTAGCTGTTCTCAGAACTGTTCTGGTTAGCTTTAGCTGTTGTGGTTTGGTTTTAGCTGAGAGATATAGATATATATCGATAGACATGAGATATAGTGGAAGCCAAAATCTATACACTTTAATGTAAAATTTATACACAACACAGTGTTACCTTTGTTTAAAATGTTTTAAACACAGGAAAATATGACCATGTTTTTTCTTAAATTTTTGAGCACCAAATGCGGTTGAATGGGGACTAAACGCACTGGCGAACTGAAGTTGTGAAAGTAGAGGTTTCTGGGGACAACGGACAACTCGCACCGAAGGATTGGTCTGAGGAATTCACTGAAGCCAATTGTTTGGCTTTACTGTGTCATACCTAATTTGCAAAGAATTGAGAAAATATTCATTCAGATGTTGCTTGTTGCTTGTTGCTTGTTGCTTGTCGCTCTGCCGCCTTATCGCTGGAATCATGGCTGCGTGTCGCCTGTCGCTTGCTAGGGTTAACTGTTCCTGCTAGATTTAGCTTGAGCTGTTCTGGTTAGCTATAGCTGCTCTATGAGCTGTCCTGGTTAGGTTTTTAGCTGTTCTCTGATCTGTTCTGGTTAGGGTTTAGCTGTTCTCTGATCTGTTCTGGTTAGGCGTTAGCTGTTCTCTGAGCTGCTCTGGTTAGGTTTTAGCTGTTCTCTGATCTGTTCTGGTTAGGTTTTAGCTGTTCTCTGATCTGTTCTGGTTAGGTTTTAGCTGTTTTCTGAGCTGTTCTGGTTAGGCGCTAGCTGTTCCCTGAGCTGTTCTGGTTAGGAATTAGCTGTTCTCTGAGTTGCTCTGGTTAGTTTTTGCTGTTGTCAGGTTGAGTTTCTTCGCAGGGTAGCTACACACTCACAATCATCACCTCTATATAGGTACGGGACATATATACATGCCCACATCCTCTATAGATATTTGATCTACTACACACGGCGTGAGAGTGTTTCTGTAAGATGTGTTTGTAACCGTGACATGATTGGCTGTCTCAGAGGGAGGAGTTTACGCGTGACCCCACCCTGCTGAGGAAGGTGTGTGTTGCTGTGCGGGAAGGCGTTACTGTGGAGAACTGCTGTGAACTCTTCACCGCTGTGGATCAGCTGAGTGGCCAGTCAGACAACGACATACTGACAACAGAATCAGACTATCAGGAGCAAGAGGACGTGGAGGTAAACACTGAAACAGCCAATCAAGAGGAAGCATGAAAATAACATTCCGCTCCAACCTAAGCTATTCTCATTTAAATCCCTCTTAAGCCACTCTGTCCTGTGTCCCTTACAAACCAACTCTCATCCACACCATAACTGAGTGTGTGCTAATATTTTGAGTTTCATTGAACAAGACAAATATTAATTAGGTATTAATGACCTGTAAACATGAATCATTAATTCATACATTTCCGCTCAATATAACTGCAATAATGTTGAGGAATTCTGTAAATGGACTCTAGTTACTAGTTACTCTAGTAACTCTAAGTATCTGGAGCTCGAGATGTCGGCGATGGGCGGTGATGTATGTGTGCGTGTGCGTGTGCGTGTGCGTGTGTGTGTGTGATGCCATGTGCCGGGGAGAGAGTGAGCGCTCCATTTTATCCTGAGATTTAAGCTCTGCATTAATGTCCCTGACTGAGGACGCATTACGGTAAAGAGACACTACAAATAGAACAAAGCATGGGGAAACAACCACACCCCTTTCTGTCTGTCTAGCTGTCTGCTTGTCTTATTTGTTTGTGTATACATAGAAAGAAGAAGAAGCCAATGTGTGACTGCAGTGTACCTAAGTAACAAATTTAGAGGTAGTAAAAATTGCAGGACATTTGCTTGTCCATCAGCAGCATAAGCAAAACGCTGATGCAAATACATAAGCGTATGAATATGGAAGCATATCGCACTCAAAATTCAAATGAAAATGTAATGCGTAAAATAGCAATGTATTCATTCCTATATTTACATTTTCCACTCGAATATGTAGATTTCATATATATTTCTACTCGTGTATGCATAAATTCAATAATGATATTTGTATTTGCCTTTTGGTATAATAGTACTGACATTTCATTTACTTAGCGACTTGGACTATTTATGAATAGCTTTATTTAAATGATAATGCAATATATTTCTCAGACTGCATGAAACATACATTTTATGTCATGCATCCGTGGAGTCAAAATGATAATTGAAATGTCATTTACCATATATGCATTTACACTGTCGAAAACATTTCTCTTTTTTTAAGACCGCACACTAGAAATATGACAAAATTCAAATGTAAAAACGGAAACAGCACCTCCCTTCTTTTCTATTACATATTCTTGCTACACCACTCAATCTGTGGCAAAATGGATTTGCAAATGCATTCAGAGACGAATCTTTTCATTTGCACAGCCTAATTTGAACAGTTCTGAGAACAACAGAAACCTAACCACAAGAGCTCCGAGAACAGCTAAGGCTGACAAGAACAACTCTAAGAACAGCTAAATCCTAACGAGAACAGGTCTGAGATGTGCGATATGCTTCCATGGTAGGAGGTGAGACCACATGATGGTCAAAATAAGTAGGTGTTTAAAGCAGAACATTTGGTGAGTTTAAATGGGGTCATGTTCACTGTGTTTACGGGAAGATTCTTGCAGTATTTACAAAGTCAACATTTTCTGATAGCTCCGAGTTCACGAGTTGTGACTAAATGTTGCTGTTGCTTCATATGGCAGAACCCATGGAAGTTCAGTTTGCGGTTGATAACTGTAATTACAGTTGTACAGAATTTTCTTTGTAATTAACCAACACATCCGAGGAATCTCTCTTCCACCGTCATTATGCCTTTACACTGACACAATCATTTTACCCGCAGGCTTTCTCTGATTAAATTAGTCGACTCGCACTCGGGCTGTTTTAGCCTATATTCTGCCCTTTTAAGCTATAGCGTACAGCAAGTCTGAATTGAGCACAACACAACAAAAGTTTAGAAAACACGCATAGATATTTATCCTGATGTTTACACGATTACACATGATTTGTAACCGTTTGGACTTCTAAATTAGCTTACTTTACAGAATCGGACATAACCAGCTGGTAAATTAAAGGAAAGTGAAAGTGTAGAGAAGTTCTCTCAGTCGATTCACTCTGTATAAAACCGATTAGTATGGGATACCACAACACATCTATTCACGTTTGTAAGGCCGATGACGCGTGGTGACGTAGGGAGTCACGTCAGCTATATACCCCTCGTCACCACCGTCTCCTCTTGGTTCTCACCCTCTTCACTTCGCTGAGAACACATCACGTCTGTCCGAGGAAGCTTTGGCTTGCCAGCTAGTCTGCTCGAAATTTCCGCTTTATCGCAAAACTTTCTCTTCAGCTAATTGCGCCACTGGATAGGAAGACACCATCTTTATCCATCCCCCCGATGGAACGGTCTCTGGTGGCTTACTTGGACGGCAGTTCTCCTCTTGTAGCAATGCCACTTTTATGCCGCACAGATCGTACATTGCGCATGGGCCACCACTGCTAGGACTATTATCTCGGTCACACTGTTGCACAAGATGTCTGACATGCCAGACAGAGTAACGTGCCTTAATGAATCGGTGTCTACTGGAAGATTATTTGGCCAGTCACTCTATGTAATCCGGGCAAAGTTCGAGATGAATAAGAAACAGATGGAGGCTTTATGGAGCCATCTTGCCTAGGCGAAAAGTGAACCGCCCGCGAGTGCATGTAAGCCGGCAGCCAAAGACAGCTGCCCAGTCCGTTTTTCCCCTAATGTTCCGCCAAAGCAACATCCAAGAGTGCTGCACGGCCGGCGGCTTGGAGCAAACCCTCACCTGGCCTCCAAAAAGGACACCGCGTCACGTTTTGTTCAGTTTAGGGTCCCAGTCCAAAAAGGACATGTTCAACCCTAATGCAATCTAACAAGCACATGCTATTTTCCGTTGGCTTGGAGTAAAGACCCCTGACTAATGGCAGAATTGTCCAGGAATTCTGTCGTTCGGTCTCTCCCTAGCCCCTTGAACTTTTACAAGAGAAATTAAAACAGCTTTTGCCCTGCTTGGCAGTTGATGCATTGCCATGCCATGACATTCAGCTACTGGGGTTGTCTGTTATTTTTGGGTCTGGAATTATGCTCTCGCACCAGTTGAGCATGTCTGTCGGATCACAAGCTTTCCAGAAATGCCTCGCATGGTTTTGCTTGGAGACGCAACCTGCTCGTCTGCGCATTTCTATTGTTACCTTGGGATAGCATTAATACCGCTTGGTCTGTTATTAATGCGGATATTGTCACACTGCCTAAATTAATCACGTCATGGACGTGCACTGGGTAATTCTACAGTAAGTTTGAGCCCTAACGCTGCATATATATATATATATACCCAAAGTTTTGCCCATGAACTATAATTCACTGGCATTTGAGCTTTTGTCCTTCTATTCTCCTCCGACTGAATCTGAGGAGCACTGGCTAAGCGGCTAAGCTCTTTACTGGACCACTATCTGTGTTCTACCTCGTTCCTCTCCTTCAGGGAACAGGGGTTATATGCATAACCTAACATTTTCGCTGCTTACTCCATCTGTTCATTATTGATTTGCGATACTTGTTTACAGAAGTCTCAGCAATTGTGCGACAGTAAAACACTGTGTCTTTGACGTTTAAAAAAAAAAAAAAAAAAAAGAACTACACTTAAAATGGACGTTACTTTTGACCCCTTCAAAGAGGGGAACCTACAGAGTTCTCACTGTGGAGGGCATAGACATGATCGTTTCCTTCCAAGAGAGTTTAACATCGAGAATATGGAATTTAAAAATGTAACGTTAATACAACAAATGAATTGGAGACATCACCCAGCTCTAATATTATTATAATACTCTCTCTCTCTCTCTCTCCCTCTCCTCTTAAACTGGTGTGTTTGGGGAGATGGGAGGGTGGATTGGGCTGGGCGTGGTCAGCATTATCCAGCCAAAAAGACTGGAAAAAGGAAACCATAAATAACAAAAAGAGAGAGAAAGAATTGGAGAGGTTTTCAAAACAAACTTCAAGTCACTGAAGGTAGAGCCACCGGCAGCCTCGGCTGCTGACATCATTGCTGCGGCTCAAGGGGAATTCTGGGAGGGGTGTGGGGAGGGTTGCCACGGCGACCAGGCTCTCTAAGCAGCTGCACATTGGCTCCTCTTTCCCTGCTGTTGCCCCCCCCCTCCCCTAACACACTCTCCCTCTCTCTCTCTCTCTCTCTCTCACACACTCCCTCTCGCTTTCACTCACTCACTGTTTGTGCTCCAGCCGTTCAGGCGTGAGGTGTGTTTGCTTCGTGTGCGGCTCTGGACCTTCCTGCTTCAGTCATTCTTTGCAGTGCGACACACGCAAGGATGGGAAACGCTGCCTCCCAGACACCGGGAACGTATACTCTCAGGTAAGGAGAGAAAAACAGGAGGAGAGAGAATGATAAGAATACACACACACACTCATACACATTCAGGACTATACGGGGAAAATAGAGAGGGGAGGGATGTGTTTACTGAAGAATAAGAGAAGAGCAAGACCTAATAGAGCTCAATCAAAGAAGCCAATGCTTCCAACTGCAGTGAGAGGGTGTGTGTGTGTGTGTGCGTGCGTGCGTGTGTACAGTGCAGTAACGAAGCTCTGTCTATGTACCAGTCATGGGTAGCACGTATCTTTTCAGTCCAGCTTCTGCGTTCAGCTATAGCTCCATTGTGTGTATCACTCACTTTCATTCTCATGCTAATGCGGCTCTGTAGCAGATTGATGAAGTGTAACATTAAGGCTAAAATGCGCTGGGCTCAGCGGATTTAAAAGGCCGGCAAAGGGGGTTCAAACTGGCTCTGTTTATGATTCAAGACCTCAGGAAATGAATAATGCTCTTTGTGTTTTTGTTTCCTTCCAGCGATTTGCATTTGAATATGGTGTGAATTATGTATTCGTCAGAAGGGCCAGGCAATATGATATGATACCGATATTGCGATAAATAATGTCACAACATGTTTTTCTAATAGAATCTCGAGTTGCATTAGTACGTTCCTAACATTATCCAACTGCATTGTTATTCACAATAACAAGTAGCAGATAGGATTTTAAACACAGTATTTAAAATAATAATAATAATAATAATAATTTTTCTTCTGCTCCTTGTTAAATAATTTTATTGTAGACGTTCAATAAACTGTAGTTATTCACAGGTTTTCAAAATGTGCCACTAACATTTTGCTGCCAATTTGTTAGCAAACCACAGTGTTGTTGTGAAAATGTCTTCAAGTATTATGATATTTTTGCCACATTGCCCACCTCATGCGCTGCATAGCTCATGGTGAGGTTCATGCAAATTTATATTGGCATGCAAGACACATAAGCAGTCACAACTTGCAGTCATAAATGCATGCACATGCACACACACACATAAAGGCGTACTGCATTCCTTCAAAGAGACGCATTTGGCTGTGTTCTAGATTCTCTGGATTTTGATGCATACGAATGCTGCACGTGACTACATCTTCACCACGGCTTTGATCTTTAGGGGACGGGATCAGCTCCGAGGGCTGTGCAATAGAATCACAATTTGGAAAAACCCATCTCATTAATTCATGTAACTGTTGCTCATGAGCATTGGCGCATCTGCTTGGTGGATTGGAGCAGTGATGGAATGTAGTAGTTTTTGGGTGCATGTGGGTTTGTATTGATTTCTTCATGGGATTTCTTCATGGCTGTTCACACACCAACCTCATGTGCATAAAAGACAACAGTCCTGGCCCCAATAAGGGAAATGCATTTAAAAAGTATAAGGGAGACTGTAATTAGATGCTCCGTGCTCATTTTTGGCTTTGGCCTGTAAAGAACAATTTAGTGTGGGTGTGACTTTGGTCTGTGTATATATG
>JAOUQW010000015.1:14181364-14197036 GCA_028565825.1 Olivaichthys viedmensis
GGTGCTTGAGCGACGGGGAGTGGCGGGGGGGTGGGCCGCGATCAAATTACACCAGTCCCCAAATCTTTCCACTCACTACCCGTAGCCTTTAGAATTTTATTTTAGGATCCTCTTCCTAGTTTTCAAATGTCTTCATGGGCTTGTCCTCGTCTACCTGAGTGATATGATTAAAAGATATGTCCCATTTAGATCATCTGACAGCAACCTGCTGGTCGTTCTTGGAACCCAGCAGAGGTGTGGGGACTCTGCTTTCTGTGTTTATGGGCCCAAACTGTGGAATTGACTTCGAGACTGCTTTGGGCCATAGATTCACTGACCATCATAACAAAAATGTTTGGTCGTGCTTTTCTATTTGCTGTTTTACATTTCCTTTTTCTAGTTTAATTATTTTATTTGTTTCACACTTTCCATTTTCCAGAGAAACAGGACGTTTCAGACAAAAGTTGTTGAGTTCTTTTTCCTTTAGTTTCCTCACTTCATTTCCTCACTTCAACAACTAGCAATGCAAACGGAAACGTCATTAATGTCATGTCCATTGCTCGACAAAATCGATCAGCCAGTCTTATTTTGATTTCCCCGACGTACAGCTGAGTGCATCTCTTGCAGGAGACACAATAAACAACTCCTGCGGTGATGCATGAGGAGTGATAAGTGGTAAAAAGTGGTGATTTAGGGCCTGTGATTTTAGTGGTTGTGATATATATATGTGTGTGTGTGTGTGTGTGTGTATATATATATATATATATATGTGTGTGTGTATATATATATATATATATATTCTAATTATGTCTTTATGTCTCTCTTTTTTTTCCCTTCTCTTTGTCTCCATGAAGAGTTTTCTGCTTCTTTGCCTAGCGATTCATAAACCCTGATTTGGCTTGGGTTTGTGTCTGGGGTTGCATGGTTTGGTCAGTGCCACACACACGCTGTTTTCTTCTGTAACCCAAAACAAAGCGCCTTTGCTCAGACTACTCCATTTCACTCTTACATAAGCAAACTCTGAGACGCTTCCTGTCCATTGCCTAGCAATGTCTAAACCCGAGCCCCTGGCCCCTCGCTCCGCTTCCGAGCGAACTAAATTAATTTTACATCTCGTACCGACGAGTGGCCCCTAGTCTGAACATCCAAACTAAACAGCCTTCAGTTTAAGGACAGATTAATGAAATCCTGGAGGGAAACTCTGCTCTTAGCACAGATGACTGCAAAGATGGATAAGCTTAACTCCTATTTCAGTTCACAGTCACGCTCAGGTCCGACGACATGTACGGAAAAGACAGGAATTTAACACAAAGTATAAATGCATCACAAATCCTGACATCATGCATCATGGGGTTTTTTTTTCGTCCCCACCTGCTTACCTTTAACGCCTGTCTACAAAAACAAGTTATTTAACAAGGAAAAGAGGAAACATGAACAATTGATGCAAAAATAGATTTTAACGATCAGCTACTTTTTATTGTGAATAACAGTGGAGTTGGTCAGTGTTCTAGAAGTGTTGCTGAAATGCAGAGAAGAAAATTGAAATATTATATTGTTATATTGCCCAGCACTTAAAAACATTTTTACACTCCTCATGAGGGGCTTCACCACAGATCAGTAGAACTAACTGATGAATCGTCTTAAAGATAACCCAAGTCCAGTCATATTGACTTCCTACTGCTAAACATTTCAAAATGACCTGGATGACTGAATGCTTTCATAAACACTAAACTCATGTCTTTTTTGATGTGTTAAAGATAACTGGGCAAGAACAAGAAACCACAGGGATTTTCCACACAGTTTACCTCATTCTTCTCCTGATTGCGTCATGTTGGTTTAGTCTGACTGCTGATCTCAGTTAGTCTGGCGAGGGTGTTGAACTGGTTTCACTGGAATGTGGTGAAGCCCTGCAGATAGGAGCAGAGAGACAGTTTGACTCCTGACCTTAAGACCTATTTCAGAAGCACTTGTTTACCTTTTTCATCATCAGTCACTGTTAATAAGCACTTTCTTTATGAGTAAGGACATATTCTGTGGTTTCCCTCAGTGAAGTACAACCTGACTGTTGTATTCTTCCAAGTGGAAGAGGGACTCTTATAGGCAACATGGTGAACAGTTCGATTCGTGCTTCTCCAAATCCTTTCAGTTGAGACAAACAGAGAGAGAAAGACAGAGAGTCAGAGACAGACCACAGTAGGCATGTGCCGATAATCTGTTACATGATATATCGAGATATTCAGGACCCACAATATTGTTATTCTGGACTAGGGCTGGGTACCAAAAATCGGTACCCAAAAGGCACAGACCGAAACATTTCGGTACTACAGAGTACCTAAAAGTCTCAAAAAAATGTGGTGCCTATTTTTGATACTTTTTAGAATGATTAGAACTTTTTTTTTTTTTTTTTTTTTTAAAGACGAGAAAGAAAAAAAAGTCAAATGACTTCCGAGTCTGACTGGCTCCTTGATGCTTGGAGAGCGAAAAGTGTCAAACTTGACAGGACAGCGGAGACGTGCGCTGGTTGAGTGGAATGGGCTTTATTAAAAGAACAAGCCAAAAAGCAGACAATCGAATCTCGAGGCAAAAATCGTAGTCAAAAAACAGGCACAGATCAAAAGAAACCAGAAGAGCAATCAAAACACAGCGTCAGTACAGTAGCATCGGTGCCTGCGCGGTGTGCATTTGCATACCCGTGAGCCCTCGCGGCCGCCTGTTATTTCTGTAAAAGAATATCCTGTTTGTTGGAATGTGTGTTTGGTACAAAAGGGGGGAAATGTGTGCTTGGTTGTCGGTCCCGGGATGCGTGGAACCGGCACGTTAGTTATGTTCACCATCGGCAGAAGTCCGGTGGGTTTTGTTAACCCCTGCCGGCTTTCTCATGCAAGTTGAGTTCTTTGGCTTACCACCAAGATGAGTGCTGTGCTGCCTTAAGAGTATAAGAGTGTGTTTGCCAAATAATGAGCATTTTAATGATTTTAAAATGCTTTCTGGTCACGCCTCTTCTTTCTGGTCACTCTGCTAACGCCACAGTACTGAGGGGCAAAAACCGGAGAAAACAGTGTCATACAAGTCATATTGTAACAGACAGAAAAGGCTGAGAAATGCAGGCTGCATAGGTGAGTGGATAATGAGACTCAGGTGAGTGATCAGAATGTCGGGGAGCTTGAGCAGGTTGACTGGGTGGTTTGTGGAGGATTCTGAGAGATGGGGTTCCTGGAGAATGTGACAAAAAAAAGAGTGCGTAGTTGCAAAGTCAGGTAATGCGTCAAACCTGATGAAACATTTGATTAAACATGAGATGTGAGAGTTTTCAACTGCATGAAGAACAGCAGTGCTCTATGCTCATATTTATTGAGTAGAAGTCTTAAAGACTGAACTGGAACAGACAACATGACCTGTGAGATTGTGACTACTCATGTTTGTTGTTAAATTGTTTACTCACTTGCACTGCATCGTATAACACCGAAACAACTCTAAATTGTATAGTATTGAATTGTTGGCTGCTTTAAATGTAGCTAATGTAGGTTAGGCAGTAATCATAATACAAAAGAGACGTTAACCAATCGTTCTGTGAGAAACGTCTCTCGCCGGTGTCCAAATTCCTGACTGCTTGAGTCGCCTATGAAAATATTCACTGCTGTGTTTGTTTCGTTCTGTTGCTGTAGAGACTCTGTGATGCACTGCACCATCATTGGAGGTTTTTCTGAACAGGTCAAATGCCAGCTACATAGCTTATTCATTTACTGTGAGATGACGAAGCTTTTCGCCTGATTTGTGCTCATCTGTTGTAAAGCAATGCTGCTCTCTAGTGGAGAAGATACAGCAGTGCACCAGCATAGGGAAGGGACTACTTTTTCATTGTTTGGTTAAAATAACTCAGATAAACGACAGACACATTGTATATAATTGGAACCATGCTAGTCATCCAGGTCTGAATCATGTCACATGTAGACTGAAACAGTCATTTCCTGCAGTTGTAGTGTCCCAGTGAAAGTGAGCTCATGTCTGGCCTTTGTCCCTGATATTTCCTCCCTGCTGTTTCTCCGCTGTCTGTCTGGATCAAAAGCAAATGCTTGTGTAAGAATGACTAGTTTGGTCTAGGAGACGGACGTCCCGCGCTTTTCACTGAGGGCAAAAAGCTTGAATTAAAAGTCTCTCTAGATGACCTTTGAAGAGAGTCATGAGAAGGAAGTGGCGTGGAAGAGAACGAGAAATTAACAAATGTGTTTTTAAATTGAATTTTTTAGGGCACACTACCGTCCATGTTTTGCTAATTTTCCTTGCCTCATTATGTGCATGTTTTTATATTGTACTGTCCAGTGGCAAACTGTGCATTTGAGGTCTAGGCCTTCAGTACATTCTATACTCCTGAGAAAACAATTTAAAAACAAGTGGATCAATGTGAGCATCATACATTACAAAGGCTTAAAGTGCAACTGCCTCAAAAAAAAAAAAAAAAAAAGGGCACTGGTTTTTAGCAACTGTGCACAATTGAACATGAACAGCCGGTCAACCACATCCAGACAGATGGTTGATTCTCTTATGTTAAATCAGGCTAGTTAAAACCCATGCTAAGCAATCAGCACTAAGAAAACCTGTAACGCTATGTAGGAGTAAAAAAAAACTCAGTGTAACTCACCAATGAGTGAATGCTAACATCCATCCCTAATTTTCTCCATCAACAGCAAACCCAGGTGCTGCGACAGGCATGTAATAATTTCTGCATTAGCCTAATGTTGCCATTTACTTATTTTTATAACTAATAAATACAAGCATTAAAAGCAACTGATACATAAAGTAAAGTCACGCTCTTCAATAATTATCATGATTGTAAGCAAAATCAGCTGTCATGGCGAGCTGCAATTGTAGCGAAAATCAAGATTCGTAGCTTTGTAGGCTAATTGTTGTTGGTATACTAGCCGCCACCATGCTGTGCTGTAGCTATCCTGTAAATTAAAATGTGTCTGCAACATTTAAGCAACATATATATTGATTTTTTTTCCCCCCTCTAAGCAGATAGTTCAGGAGGTGTGTGTTATACCCTTAGATGACCTATAATCCGAAAATTACGCTACTCATGTATATTACAGTTAAACTGTGCAACATTTCATTTCTTAAAAAGTAAATATGTTACTATATTTGGTTGATCAGTTCTATATTTTGGAATGTGAATAAAAACCTCAAACATTAAAAAAGTATTTCTGTTTAACAAAAAAAAAAAAACTAGCGATGAAGCTAAGTAAGAAGCCAAGCTTCTTAATTTTCCCCCTTTCAGACAACTCTCATTAAAATTGTCCATTCAGAATGAGAATTTCCATCAATGCATTTCCACTATATCCACCAGAGGGCGCTACTTATCTTTGGTTTGGCTTTGTGCATGCACAAGCCTAACAAATCACTTCACATTGCTACTGTTTTTTTCACAGAGACAGAAATTAAGGGTGAGTCACTTTAGCTATGCTTAGTGCACTAGATTCAGACTAGATTTTTAATGATGTGTTTGGTAAATGCATTCTGGGAATTACATTTTAAAATGTAAGTTATTAAATTATGCAATTATTAAAGTCAATGCTTGTTGAGCTGTAAGATGATCAACATGGTCCTAGATATTCTTAAGACAAACAGATGAGATGTTGCATGTTTTGCAGTACTTTGCAGTGTTTGTGTGTGTAAATGTGGGTGCACGCATAAGAATGTACCAGAAACACATCTCTACAGGTGGCATGACAAAGTTTCTTTGTCTGGCAGACGTGTGTGTGTGTGTGTGTGTGTGTGTGTGTGTGTGTAAGAAAGATGAGAAAGAAGAAGGAACTTGTGTTCTGCAAATGCCTGTAAATGTGCAGTGTTATGGGGAATATTTAGCAACTAAATAGGTGACCGAAATACCATGCAAGATGGACATGCCGCCATGCAGCCATTAAAATGGACTGGCTTAAATACAGTAACATTGACAGTAATATATAATACACTCCAGATATTGTCTTTGTGAATAAAACTACTAGAGCTGGGTGATATTCAGAATTTGTACTGATACTCATTTCATGTTTTATCAACATTATTGTTGACTGTTTCATTGCAGCTGCATTATTAATATTCAACTTTGTGTTAGTACAGGCACAAGCTCTCCCTGTCTCTGTCTCTCTCTCTCTAACACAGCAAGCCTCGGGGCCAAAATGTTTGTTATTATTTGATATCTTTAATTTAACGTGTAAGCACTCAGCAGAACAGATTAATCTTATGTCAAAACAAACTCGGATAAGAACGTGAGTTTGTTTAGAATTTTTTCACTTTTTTTCTAACTGTCATCACATAATTAAACTAAACCTAGTGTAATAGAACTTAGTTCATCATTTGATTTGTACACAGATGAGGCTTTTGCAACAAAAGAAAAGTACCAGCTTTTAATAGAATCCATTCAAAGGCTGGTTTATGGCATATGCAGATCAGTGGTGCTGATTTTTGGGACACATGTGTAAATAAGTGTGTGTTGTGAGGGCTCCAAACAGATGGACAGAATAAATAAAAAAAAGTGCCAAAAGGTGGCAAGGTACCATTTTAAGTCTCTGCTGTAATAGGCAGGCTCGCTGTTTGGAGAAGATACCTTATTTTCTGTTTGGTTATGGGAGTGTTTTTGTTAGCGAGTGGAATATCACCTGATGTGCTAATGTCACCTATAGAATAACTGTAATTTAATTGGTGGTAATTCCATTCTGATGTCGACCTCATCATGGAAATATACAGTTGTGAATAAAGGAAAATTACTTATTCCATGACGATAGTAAAGTTTACTCAAAACAGGGTCTCCCAAAAAGCTCTGTACATGTGATGTCCCCTCCATAACACTAATAAACTGTGATATATGTTTATTATGTACATAATTATCTTATTCGTGAATATTGGTCTCCCTGAAAGGTCACATGACCAGACGTGTAAACTGTCTCACTGATGCTAAGTTTGTCCAGGCAGTGAGACACTTTGCGAGTCTTTGCGAGTTCAAATATCACACCCATAATGCTGGACTTGCCATTGTTATTTCTCTACCTTACTGAGGTTTTCTGATCATTTGGTTCGTGATCTTTTGGCTTTTGTGCTGCTCCAAATAAGAGTCTTATCGTGTGCAGACATTTCCGTGCACATAAGTGACTCCCAATTTTTTCCTTCCAAGACCCCTGCCCTTGCAGGAATGCTGTCCTTGGCGAGCTGAGCTCAGTGTTAGGCCTTTCTTCTGCAGGAGCGAGAAGCTAAGGGCATAACATGTAATGTGATATGTTATGAGGTGCAGTGGAGTAGGGCTTTTGGCTGAGAGGCCTGTTTTCACCTCTGCTGAAGGAAGTGTGGGAGAAAAACGTGCTCTTCCTTTCCAAATAACAATAAAGCAGTAGTTTCGGTGCAGCAGTTGCATAACGTGGACATGGATAGCGGATGTGAACATCCCTCATTGGGTAAGGCCTATTACTGCATTAGTGTGTGTGTGTGTGTGTGTGTGTGTGTGTGTGTGTGCCGGCGTCTTTGTCAAAGATATGAGATATGAGGCCTACATTATCTGGCTCCTGCTCTTGCCCAACCCTTGTGTAGGCATTTCCGCCCTTCCTGTGTTAATTACCCCATGTACATATTTGGACTTTTTCCTTGGATAGGGATAACTTGCATCCAACCTACTTCCTTCCGTCACCCACTCTCAAACATATTCTCTCTCTCTCTCTCTCTCTCTCTCTCTCTCTCTCTCTCTCTCTCTCTCTCTCATTTTCACACACGCACATGCAGAAACCAGACAGGCGTGCCCTGTCAGGATGTGATGTCACATCACTTTGTAATATCCCTCTTTTTCATCCTGTGTGATCTTGACTACAGAGACCGGTGCCCTGTAGGGGGAAAGAGGAAGTGCTTCGTTTGGGTTTGTTATTCTGTTTCTTTCTCTTTTCTTTGTTTTGTCAGGCACACAGGCCGCAGACTTGCTTTGCGGGTGATCATTAGGAGCTTCCTGGTTCCTGTGTACGTGTCTGTGTGTATCTGGGGCTGATGGAGTGGGATTATGTACGGATGAGCAAGCAAAGGCCAAACGCTTGGCATGGGCTAAGACATCGCAGCATTTCACAGTGGATATATAGCTAAACAGTGATTGTTTTTTTCAATGCAACTCAGTCGCCTTCCTTGTTTAACTGAACTTTGTAAAATAATTAGTCTAATCTAGCAAGTTAATGTATTTAGCTAATGTTTGCAGAGAAAATTGGCTTGATCACTTATCTAGCTAGCTAACTTGGCTCATGATTCTTTGAGTAACGCTAGGCAATACAGGCACAAGCTAACTCTTGTAACTTTTAAAGCAAAGAAATAAAACTTTACACTGATACACATGAAATGTTTCTCCACAACACTTAAATAGGCTGTTGTAGCGGACTGAAAAAGTGCACACCTCAGCATTTATGTTAGATTTGCATTGTTTGGTAGTATGTTTACATTACATCCATAGACAACTGTTTATTTTACAGCGTGGCGAGAGAGCACCAGTATGGCAGCCAAGTGGCTTCACGTGTCTTTATAATGATGTCATCAGCAATCTAGGTCTCTAATATTTATATCTATGTTTACTAACTGCTGTATTGCGATGGGTTCTGGGGAGTTTTATGTCTGCAGGCTGCAGATAAGCTAACAGTGTCTCACTAATAGGTGACAAAGCACCCTAAATTTTCATATTGTTATAACTGCCTAACCTAAACATGGTTTTGATATCATTATGATCTTGTATTTTAAATGACTCCTTGTTCATCTGTACCCATTCTTGTTATGCAGAATGTTATTCGAGAACAGTGCTGCATATGTGACAATTTTCCTCTTGAATGCAAACTCAAGTAGCTCAGAGATTAACAGCTAAAGGGGCGTCCTCACGCACACACCTTTTAAACAGCTTCTGCAGTTATTAAAGTGAAAAAAGGCAGTGTGTGATCAGTATCGGGTATTGGCTGACACTCGGAGCTCTGATACAGGTATCTAAAAAGAGAAACATGGGTTAACCTGAGTCCCTAATTAATCTTTGACCTCCATTATACGCCTTTTCTTTTTGGTCAGTGTGCTTGTGGCACAAAACAAAAACTCAAATACTTTTGTTTTATGTTGATTTTATTAAGATGTACCAGTGCTGGGTCTCTGAAGGACACTGTAAAAACATTGATAGAAACCTCAAATGTCCAGTACATTTATTTTACAGATTTGGGATGACATTTCAAGAAAATGAAAACATGAACTTTTGGGTGAAGATCTCATGTAGTGCATTTACCTGATTCCACGTCTTGTGTTAGTGAAGTTACGCACAAGTCCCTCCTGTGAATAGACACGCGCGTGTAATGGAGAACTGCCTCACAGTTTAGTCTCTTGGTGCTCTTCACCTCTGCTGCATGACTAATTAGGATGATTAATTATTTATCAGACTATAGCAGTGGAATAAGAAAGTGTGAGTCTTTTGGAGCTTTTGGCAAAGACGTCTTGTCCCATAATAAGGGGTGATTCAACTCTTACAGTTAGCAATGAGTAGAGGGGAAACATGGATTGTCTGTGTGAATGTGCTCTGCTCTGCACTGTGTGTGAACATTAAAGAGAAACAGCAGTCCTGCCTGGCTGTGTGTAACGTATCCTTGTTGTAAACACTTAGCTTGACCTCTTTTGCCTTCCGCCTAATGTGGGTCAGCAGGGTTTTACGCAGTAGTGATGTCTGTCAAGTACAATGTTCTTTGAATTAAAAAGTGTCTTCTAGGTACTGGTGTTCCTGTGTGTGTCTTTGCGTGTATCTGGGTTAGTGCATTTGTGCTTGTGTATGTACATGCTTGGGTGTGTATATGTGATGGGTACTGTTGAGAGTCTGTGTCTTAACCCCCTTTTAAGAAGTGACCTGTGTTTTCAACGGTTTGAGAGACGAACTGTTACATAATCCGATGTGAGAGTGTCTTGATGGAAATGGTGTAAAAAATAATAACTGTCAAAGATTCTACAAGTTTTACCTCTGGCTTCGAGAACATATTTTACCATCCAAAGTTGAATCCTTTAGCGTTTATACACTGCACAGAGACATCATCATAGACAGTGATTATTTGTTCTGAGTGTGGAGCTGCTCAAAGGAAGGTTTAGCTCCCATTCATCTCATTGCAATTGCCAGGAAAATAATTTTTCCTCAAGATAATTTTTTCCTCTAGTTCATGCTTGCACACCAGCATTGTTTTGGTGGTGAAATCGAACCAATTTTGGCAGCCGTAACAGGCATAATGGTTCCAGATTAGGCACTTTTCCACTTATTGTCGGTGGAAAAGGACTGTGTGCATCTGTGCATGCCTTCGTGCCTGTGTGTTGGTACAAGCATGTGTAGCTGTGCCTGTGTGTGAGTATGCCTGTAAGTATGTATGTGTGTGTGACTTTTTGCTTAAATTTGCGCATGTGTCTTTGCATTTGTGCTGTGATGTGGCTGTCTCTGCGCATGCCTACTCATTCATGTGCATGTGTCTTTATGAACATGTGTGCTTGGTACTGCTGTGTGTCAGTGCATGTGAATGTGTGCGTCTGTCTGTATGTGTGTCTACGTGTGCGTGCATGTCTCTCTGTGTGTGTGCACCTTTGCTTGCATGCGTAGGTCTGTGTGTACCTGCCAGTATTTTAGACTTGCCCACAATAAATGCTTTGTGTTTATAATACATTGTGAGCACTACACCTGTCTGTGGTAGTGCTGGGGCAGTTACAGGGAAGTTTCTGACACACTTTCTCATGCATTATTCTGAATGTGTCTCTGTGCCTCCCCCTTTTCTTATAAGGCCTGTGTACGTGCATAGGAATGTGGCACTCCTTATCCAGAACCAGAGCTTGGCATTCCGGGGTGGCCTCACTAATGTGGCTTTACTGGGAAAATATTTCCCATCCACTTGGTATGCCTGACATTCCTCTGCCCATCCTGAAGCAGCTCAGGGCTGTGTGTTTGAAGTGCGTGTCCTTAAGCCGCACCCATCTGCGGACGGACTAAAAGGAAAAATTTGCCAGGACCAGAATAAGTGGGCTTTAATCACAAGGCACCGGCATTCTGTCCTTGACTTAAGAGAAGTGATTGATGTATTAACCCTCGCAGTCCACCACAGCTTGGGGCGTGTATACCAAGTGGACCACTTTAACTTTTAGCTAGTCTGTTACACATTGAGAAATCTCATCTCATACAGTGGAGCTCTCCTGGGGTCCGGCTGCTCTGGGGAGCATGGTGCTGCTGAGTGTGTATGTGCGAGTGTGTGCGTTTTGCAGAGGGGAATAGGCTGTTAAAAAGCTGCTCTTCCTGTAGAATAGCCCCAGCAGCCAGCCATGCAAATCCTGCTGAGACAAACCACCCAGACTGAAGATGGCAAGCTAGGAATGTGTGTGTGTGTGTGTGTGTGTGTGTGTGTGCACATGATGGTTGTTGATTCAGGAAATGCTGGTTGTTGATTCAGATACCGAATCAACAATTTAATGAGAGTGATCTGCAAGAGAGAAAACAAGTTATGCATGCTTTTGCCAGGATAAATTGTATTCTGCTAATGCATAGATTATGGGGTAGATCAGATTACTGAGAGACTACATGCAACTAGCAGCTCTACATTTCCCTGTTTTTGAAATGAGCCATGAGTTTGGCCTGTGTCTGCAGCAAAGTTAAGTGAGAACTTTTGTTCACTGACTACATTTACATGCACACAAATAATTTGATCATTATCTGATTTCGGAAGTTACCAGATTATTCAAGTGGTAATGTAAACAGCATAGTACAATTTCTTCTGTCAGATTAAAGCTGTTAAAGAAATCTGACACATGCGGTGAGGCTATTGGCAGGTTGCAAAGCAACTGTGGAGCTGCATATATCAAGTATTTAAGAAGGAATGTAATTGTTGAGTGACTCATGCAGACTTAGAGTTTTCCCATTATCACATTGCATGTAAACTTGGATAAATTCTGACTAATGTCTGACTTTTTTGCCGTTATCATATTATTTCGTAAATGTAAACTTCTATAAACTACACGCATACCAGTAATATGCATGCATGACAGTACACGCTGATTTTATTGACACTACATGGACTACATGGGGGTCAGTGGTAGCTCAGTGGTTAAGGGTCTGAGCTAGTGATTTAAATGACTGTGAGTTCGAATCCCAGGACTGCCAAAGAGCCACTGTTGTGTCCTTGAACAAGACCATTATCCCTCAATTGCTTGGATTGTATCCTCGCTCATTTGTAAGTTGCTTTGGATAAGACTGTCTGCCAGATAAATATAAACAACTGCTATTAATCTTTAAAAAAAAAAAAATGGTGGAGCAGTTTCTAAATACTAAATTTGTACGGTTCTAGAGCAATGCAATATAGTTCTAAAAAATCTGAATCATCTGTGACAGCCATTAAAATGTTAGCATTGCATATAAATTGTAAAATCTAAATGTATATATATTTGTAATACATAGAGTACACAGACTGTGCAGTTTACTCACTGCTTACTATATTGTGATACAAATCATATATTGGGAAAATGTCTTTAAGTATCGTTTTATGATCTTATTTGCCACATTCCCCACCACTGTTTATAATGTTTGCCACTGTGTCTGATTGACACATTGGGATGCAGTGGCTCAGTGAGTTAGGGCGTCACACCAGAAACTAGGCAGGCGCTTCGATACAGTCTCTAGGTATGCAGGTGGAACCCTGAAATCCCACTAGAGGGCGCTAGACCGAAACAACCTTTCTGTGACCTCGGCCGTTGTGTCCTCTGGCAAAACACCTAAGCCCAGCTGCTCCCTTCAACACAGCGGCTTAGGGAAAGAGCGAGAAGTGCTTACAGGCCTGCTGTTGATAAACAAAGGGTCCACACAATTCATACAAAGCAGTATGGTTATACCCCCTTACAAGACCTCACTTTTTTTTTTTTTTTTTTTAAAGAAGTTACCTGCTGATCCAAGTGTTTTTTCAGAAATTATGTCCTGTTCAAATTCATGGTGTAGTGGAGCTGCTGGTTAAACAGCAATGAAACATTTAAAATGCACATGACTGCACTGTCAGGTATTAGGAAGGCTATTACTCAATTTTGTATTCATACCAAATGTGTTGTGTGAGTGAGATGTCCCTTTACACATAGTGGGTTTATTGTGATTAGTGTGAACATTGCATAGTATCCACATTTACATTTACATTATTAACTTTGCTATTATTATTAGCATATTATTGGCATACATTTTTTATTACTAGTATTTTGTTTTCTTTTCTTTTGAATTGGAAATATTTAAATAAGATTGTAGTTATCCTATTTACTGTCCTGTTTGCATGCTACTTCTGTATCTGCACTTTATTCATACACTGTGCTTGCATGCAATTTCTCACATGAGATCAATAAAGTGTCTATCTATCTATCTCAGTCTATCTGTCTATCTTTCCTCCTGTGATGGCAGTGTGCGTTGTGCCGTGTCTGTACCATGTGGGCATGTGATTGGCAGCAGGTACCTCTGATTAGGGATTGGAATCTTTTATCCGTCATAAAGAGAAGCTCTGCTTGTGTGGTGTTTCTTCTTCCAGGCACCTCCTCCGGTGTGGCTGCAAGGTGCGTGACACTGGAGCTCGTGACACTGAGGTGGCTTAATAAACACATAAAACCTGTCCACATAAGAGTGATAACCCAATATTCACTGCATGAGTGGGTGTTATGGGTCGGTTTGTTTTCCTCACTCGCTAAACTAGCATTCATGCTGATTGATCAGGGGTTTGGAGATTATCAGTGTTAAAAAAAACAACAGGAAGTGTTTATCCTTTCTCAAGGCTTCCTATGTAACCTCAGTACTGGGAGGAGGGACCTTCCCACGCCTGCTCCATCTCTCTGCTGTCTGACTGAAGGCTTTATCAGTGCTGAGGATTGGCCCATTCAGAGTTGCTAAATCTAACTGCCCCCTTAAGTGCCCCCCTACAGAGGCTGCCTACTCTGCGCATTCCAGAAACAGGTCAAGCACACGGCCCTCCACATGGTAGCACAGCACTGCCACACAACACAGATAACTACAATAGGCTTTATTTATGCAGTGCTTTTCACACATTTGACGCACATTGTGAACCTTGACCTTTGGTTTGCATCACGTGCATGTAAATGTGCACTTAAGCATGTCAGTCAGCCATTTAAATAGCTGTGTTGAAACAAAATGCGAAAACCAAAAAAATGTACACTGCATGGGATCTCTGATAGCCACTGTGCTAGTGGCATAGTTTTATTTATGGATAACAGAATCTTTTGGACAAAAATGTCTGCAAAATAAATCCATGTTAAACGTGAACAGGTCCAGTCTGCTAGTACTGAGTGTGCCAGAGCATGCAGACCCGAACTAAACTCATATTTCTCTTCAGAAAGGAAATTGGTATATCTGTGCAAAGCCTCTCATGTTTCCATTGTTTGCCAGATTTTGGCCTGTGGTACACCAGCTGCCCCCTGGCTGGCCCCCATTTTTCAAGGCCGTTACTGCAGGTACACTGCGCCCCATCTGTTCAGGGAAGCGTTTCATTTTCAGTTAGTGTGAAACACTGAGCCGCCACTTCCAAGAAGCGCACGAGGAACTGAACAGGCCTGACGCTCAGCTCCAGCTTCCCATCAAAGATTAACTGTGAGCTGCCTCACAGCTATATATCTCTCCCCTTCACACACACATACTCACATATCTCTCTCACACACGCACACTCTTTTTCTCTGTCTCTTTAATTTCTCTCCTTCACTCTTCTTTTGCACACTCGCTTCCTGCACTCTTTCTTGTTCTTTCTCTCTCTATTGAACAGTCTCTCTCTTGCACACACTTTCTCTTGCACACTCACCCTCTCTTGCACACACTCGCTCTCGTTCACTCTTTCTTGCACACACTTGCTCTTGCACACTCACCCTCTCTTGCACACACTCGCTCTTGTTCACTCTTTCTTGCACACTCTTTCACTCTTGTGCACGCTCTCCATCATGCATGCTCTCTTTCTTTTGCACACTTTTTCTCTCTTGCACACACACTCTCCTGCACACACTCTGTCTTGCATACACTCTCCTTCACTCCTTGCACACTCTCTCTCTCGCGCTCTCTCTCTCTCTCTCTCTCTCTCTATCGCTTTCACTCTTGCACACGCTCTCTCGCACACTTGCGATGTTCAGTACGGCAAGCTCCAACCCAACCCAACTCTGTCTCTCTTACACACTCTTTCTTTCTCTCGTTAATTTGCTATCGGGGAAATGTATAGGTGCAGCATTAGCTTTGTATTTAATGCATTAAATGTCGAGAGTGCATGTTTGGACTCTGGGCAAGGGCGATAGTGAGTAAGCACAAAAGAATGCGCAATGGTCAGGTGGCTTCTGATCAAGCCCCAGAAGAGTTCAGAGAATCCAGCTCAACTTCCTCTTACTTACCACCACCACTCCCTTTCTACTGAGGTCAGCTTGGCACTACGTACATACACACACACACACACACACTCACACAGGCTGTTCTGCATGTTCTCTTGCTCTCCGTTTGTTCCTTTTTGTCTTTTATTGCTCTGCAGGATTCTTGCCAACACGAGCAGAGTTCAGTCATTCATACAACGGTACTCGCACTTCCTTTCACCATAGATACCCAGTGTCTCTCTCTCTCTCTCTCTCTCTCTCTCTCTCTCTCACACACACACACACACACACACACACACACACACACACACA
>JAOUQW010000015.1:14213251-14223358 GCA_028565825.1 Olivaichthys viedmensis
TCTAAATAGCTTAAAACGTTAGAAATGTAAAGTCAGTTTAGGTGGAGTTCTTTTTAGGGCAGTTTGTTAGTTTATGAAATATTTTACTTTCGTTTTTTATATATATTTTAGTTTTACATTGCAAAAAATACGAGGTGAAAACATCTTGAAGACGGGAAAATCTAATAAATCGAATATTTCTCATTATATTTATTATTAATATTATTATTATTATTATTATTCCTAAATTAAAAATGGTGAAGTTGCCTTATTCCACCATGCGTGATTTATATGGACAGACTAAAAGTGGAATTATTTTCGTGTCTGACGCAGTAAATACGCATGGCACATTGTGTAACATCACTGGAACAGGCAAAAAATGTTTATTATTAGTCAAACTTTTCTATTATGATCACTTTTAAATGTAAAATGTTCCCACAGTGCGCTTCCTGCCAGATGCCAGTTTTTACACTGAACTAAAACTCAAAACTCTAAAACTAAAACGCAAATTAACTCGTTTAGTGTTTTTTTTTAATTAATTTTTTTAAATAATACTTTTTTTCATCTACGCTGAGAAACTAGCGAGCGATGCCGCTTTCCGAATTTAACTCTTGCCTTGTGAATAAAATGCGGCACAATCGTATTTCTTTTATGTACAATATTAATAATGTTGGCACAAGCCTTACTCGGAGCATCACTCTCTTCTCACTTCCTGATTAGAACCTCGTTTTTAATTAGTTTCTTTTCAGTTCAGCTCATGGTCTCCCATCATCTTCGCCCTTCGTCCTGTCTCATCCTCCCTACTTCAGTGTGTGTTAAACGCTGACTCATGACCTCCAGTGAACTCCTCCATCTTTATAGAACCTAATACACCAAAGCATCAGTGCGTGGAGGGCTATGCTGATGTCACGCAGCTATTTCTGCTGGTTCACGACATTTAATGGCCTGCAGTTACTGGAAATGGCTTCTTTCTGGGTATCATCACATGCTTTCCAGAGGGGAGAAAATGCACTTCCTGGTTTTTTTTTTTTTTTTTGAAAATAAAACATTCCAAAGGGGAATTTTATGAATCCGAGTAAATCAGAAGCTGGTGGTTGCACATCCTGTTTTGGTGAACATGTAGCAGCTTCATTTTAGAATTTGATTTATTTTGGGTTTAGATAAGCGCGTGGAGGAGAACTTTGGGTGTGAGAACTATTTCAACCATAAAGACATTTTGATCAATTTTGATTAAGACAATGAAAAATATAGATTCAACCTAGTGCCCAAACTTTTGACTGCTAGTGTACTTGCCCTAAAAGCTACATAGCATTTGACCGTGGCCGTTTGTTGCCCTGCCGCTGGACCCGTTTGTAGCACAGCATATAGATATTGCATGTTCACTATGCATTTTCTAATTTATTTTCTGTCGGTAATTTGTTCTCTAGTTTGTTTCATTGCAGTTTACCTGATTCTTTAACAGTTTGTAAAATAATCCAGTAACTTCTTAGAAGAGAATTTATTTTTGCAACAAAAAAAGTTCTGTCGCTAGGTCTATCACTTTCCGGCAACTTGGCGGCAGCCGTGTTTGCGAGCTGGAAAAATTGCGGTAAGAAAAGATCTTTGACGGTCGCCTAATCTCAGACCTCTACTGGTTTTCTAAAAAGTTTAGGAAACCCGTGTTTTTTTCATAGACTGGAATTTGGTGACTAAAAGTAGAACATGGAATTTTAACCATTCAAATGTGGGCCAATATGTGAAGAAGATTTAAAACATTTTCCTTTTCCGATACTGGAACCTGGAGTGTATCGGCCGAGATACCGATCCGATATTTTCTTTTTAACTACTGAGCTTTAAAATGAGTGCTCTTTCAATGGAAGCACTTCACATAATGGCTATTTAAAATGAGCGATTACTCAAACTGCTCAAACCCTCGACTGCACTACAGGAAGAAATACACAGCCATCAACACGACTTGCACACAACCACAGCTTTTTATATTCAAATAAACATAACATAAATATTATAGTGCAAATGAGTGCAAAATTAGACAATTAAAAATTTATGTAAATCCAGTATAATACTTATTCATGCCAAATACAGTATAATCAATATGTAAACAAAACTGTTTTCAATTTAAAAAATAAAATAAAAATAAATAAATCCTCCCTGTATAAGGCGCTTTTTATTAATTTTTTTTTACTTACTTTATTTATTTGTTTGTTTGTTTATTTGGTCTTCTGATATCCGATCCAGCATTTTCTGCTGATATTGGAAATGGTACTGGATATCGGATTGGTGCCGTTTTTAATTTCCACTGTTAGAATAGCAACAAATACACGCACGCGCGCGCGCACACACACACACACACACACACCTTTTCTTGTCATTTTTCTTTCTCTCAAGTAATTTAATAATCTTTAAATCTTTAAATTACTTTAATTTTAACACTTTTTTATTTAAAGTAACCTACAGCAGTGTCTCTGGCAGCTCCGGGATTTGAACAACCTTCAGGTCACTACTGCAGAACTTTTAACAAACCGCTGAGGTCCTCGATGTTCTCCTGAAGTGTGTGCAGCAGGATTGTTGTCATGTTGTCGCTCCTGAGCTGCGTTCATCACGGTTAGAGCTGCGTAATCAAATTCTCCAGGGTGCTTTCCACATAAGCCAGGCGAATAAGGTTTTCTTTGAATTCCACTCTCTCTTATCCAATCTTGAATTGAATTACCGTCGTTAAACCTAATTTAAGTCTAGTTTACTTAGCCGGCGTTTCCCCAACAGCAACGAGAGCGATTGGCGTTTTTAGGAGCTGAAAAGAGCAAACGGATTGAACAAAGTTCAAGGTTGTTGGTTTGGAAAGTTAGATTTGCTGAGGAAAAATGTTTCTAAGCTGATTCTCAAGTTCAGTATGTAAAGTGAATTACAGCAGACCTTTTTTATTTTTTATTTCTACTCTACACCCATGGTTCTCAAAGTGGGGTCCGTAATGTATAGCCAGGGGGTCCGCGGTGAAGGACGGGTCACTTGAATTAAATGGATTTAAAATTATGCCAGTCACATTTAATGTGGTTTTTTTTGTTATTTATTTTTTATTTTTTATTTTTTTAATAGGGAGTTGTTTATTTCCTAATCTAAAGCTCACGTTAGAGTTAAAGCGAGTAACGTCAACTTAAATCTAACTGCAATTTTAATCAAACTAGGAAAAGTGCTGTTAATGATGCACACTAACTGTTTTGAGTTTCTGTGAGTGAAAAGTTCAGGAATAAAAAGCTCTAATGACCCCTAAATATAAACATGATTATACTATTCATACTAATGAATACTAGTTATTAAAATGAGTCATAAGGGGGTCATTGAACTTTTGTTTTTACACTAAAAGGGGTCCCTGAGTGCCAAAAGTTTGAGAACCTCTGCTCTACACTACCATTTTAAACGTTTAATTTCTAAAATCTTAAATAAAATGGAGCTAAATAATATTAACGCCACACCAATGTCTATTTTTAGATGGTTTATTGGATATTTGATCGATTTTGTCCAAATACATGAAATATGAAGTTATTTAGATAATAATATCCTAAAAATCTATGTATAGTCATTTCTATGCATAGAGATTTTATCACTGCTTTCCAAATACAAGGCGTTCTGTATATTACCGTTCAGGGGGCAGCTGCCTACATTTCTTTTTTGCACAAGTGCAAAAGTTTGCACGCCCTTAGGACAAAATGAAGACGACAGTTAATTTATAGGAACAGGACATTTCACAGCTGTTCCTTCATGATCACAAGTATCAATAGTGGTGCATGTTAAGATATTAATAGTGGGGGGATTAAAAAAAAAAAAAAGATATCAGTTCAAAAGTTTACATCTCCCTTTTGGATTGTGAAATGTAGATATTCTCTAATAACTTGTAACCACACCCTTTGGCTTTATAACTGCCTCCAATCTCTTTCATATGTTTGAAACACACACACACTCTTCTCTGACATGCACTAACACTGTCAGATTTTATACACTTCTTCTTCAGATCAGGTCTGGAGACCAAAAGGGTCATGGCAAAAAAATATATTATTATTATTTATTTTTATTTAATTTTTTTCTCCAAACTATTTTTCTGTTGATTTCTGCTTCTATGTTTTGATTTGTTGTCTTGTTGCAGGCCACATTGAATTTTTAACATTTTGGAATTCTTTTATTATGTAGATAAATTGTAAAATACAACTACATTTTTCCATTGGAAAAACCATGGGTAAAATTTAGCTAACATTTTTTTTTTTTTTTTTTTAAATCTTCCTGTTTTTCCAATTTAAAAACCATGAGGGATGCAAACTTTTGCACTCAGCGATGTATCGCAGTTTCCAACAGCTGCTTATTTGAATTTGGGAATTTAAGTCATCTCAGTAAAACTGCTGCTGTCCTGTTTAATGTTTGACCGTCTAAAATATCGGTGATACGAACTGTGAAATCAATATCTGTAAAATGAATCTGTTCCATGGCAGAACCAAGCATTTTGACTGCCCATCTCGCCATTATTGCGAAAACCTGGCTATGAAAACGCAGACAAAATGTAGCTTTTGCAAGTTTTGCTGTATATGCTGCATACATTGCTAATGCTAACAGCGCCTCCTTTAGAGCAGCCACACATTCAGAATAAAAACTTGATCCCGGTCATTTTGAGTGTAATAATTGTTGATATCGGTATCTTTGTGCTGTGTTGGAGGGGGGGGGGGGGGGATATGGTTCCAAGTTAAATCATGGATTTAGTTTGCCATGGCTGTTATAATGGTGTCACAGCGTGAGCGCGAGCGTTTGATTACATAATGGTTTGGCTCTTAAACTGGTGGAAACCTAGGTTGGTTCTTTTCAAAAGCTTAACTGGAGAACCAAGCCTCAGCGGTGGCCTTTAGCCTTGCTCTGATCGGAAATTTCCTCCACAAACTTCTCCCAAGCTTCGTACGGTGCATGCAGTGGCGATTGTAGAAGAACTGTTCCAAAGATTTGGAGGAGAATGTTTGAACCTCTGTTTAAAAACCGGTGGTGTGAATTGACGAGGACGTCCACATGCACAAACCTAGGAATATAGAGGAGCTTAAAATGTTCTGCAAGAAGGAGTAGTCCAAGAACCTCTACAAGTGGCTCCAACCTGGTTAGGCATTACAAGAAGACCCTCAGTGCTGCTGTTCTCTCCAGGAGAGGCTTCATTGCATGTGGTGGTGTTTTTATATATTTTTATGAAGGGTGCCAATAGTTCTGGAGTTGACTGTAGCAGAACTGCTCCAGAGATGTAGATTGAGACAGACAGAAAGCTAATATTAAGGACACAAAAAACAAGTCGGCTCGATCCAGATTTGCGAGCTCGTCCTTGGATTTTGGACGCCGCCAGACTTTTTAACTGGGTCAAACTCTCAGAACATGTGGAAAATGTGGAAGTTGTTCAGAATCCTCTGCTGTGTCATCATGGAGTCAGCACCATACTGACATGATACTGACACGGCTCAATTTCAATGCGAGAGCCAGTGTTGTGCACGGCGGCGGGGTGCAAGGTTAGGTTGCACGGGTGCGGTTTTGGACACAGCCGTGCAGCGAGGGAGAGGTTCGGTTCACGCTCGGGCGAAGAGGAGAGCATGGGGGAAAGATAAACATGACGTGACCAGGCACTAAAAAATGAACACAATGACCCTCTGACAAAGCGCTCTCATAGTCTCTCTCCCACACACGCACACACCCTTTCACTTCATTTTTCCCCTGCGCTGTCTTCTTTCGCTTCTTTCCTCACTTCATCTCGTCCTTCAGCGCTTGTTCTGTCGTTTTTCAGTAGATCGGTCCTGTTGGAATGGATGTTAACGGTGACGGCTGACTGAACGTTTAGCAGAAGCTGCTCAATTACATCTCTTCATCTTAATTTTCTTAAGTGATCCATAAAAGCGATCTCCTCTGATTGCTATCTCCACAATAAAATAACTGACGGCAAAAATATTGACGTTTGCCAAGGTAATGAATTTCATCTGGCTTTTTGTAAAATCACGCTCCTCAATTTAGATTTGAATTTCTTCTCCATCCAGATTATTTGTAGTACGCCAACGTCTGCCCCATCCTCATGAGTGAGCGTGCATACGTCTGTCTGTCTCTGGGTTTTTCGTCCTGTGTGAGGATGAAATGTTATGAGGACATTTGGCTGGTCCCCATAAAGAAACATTTAAAACAGCAGCTTTTATTTGAAAAGCTAAAAGACCCATAAGATTTCTGTTTTTGATACTGAGGTTGGCTTTAGGTATAGGCGTAGCATTAGTTCTGCTACAGTAATACCTCACAATGTATATATGTTTTTCCATATTATTGAATCTGTTCTGTATCGTAGGTCCTTAAGACGGACAAACCAAGTCAGTCTGTAGATGTAATTAGACATGTAGTAATCAGCTACCGTCATTTCCATTTAAGACGGGTTTTTGCCACGACGACAACTCAAGCAAGTCATTTACATGAGTGATATTATTTAAAAAAACTAAAAAAACTAATTGTGACCATGAGGAGGGTTTGAAAAATGAGCAAAATCGACATCACAACCGTGAATCAAGAATCAATGGTCTGTGGAAGAAAGGAGCTTTTTGCTGGCGGTTGGGTGTTATGCATACGTTAGCTTAATTATACTTGTATTAAAATCTACATTCAAATGAAATCATTTACTTGTACCCAACTCCTATTAGGACTGACCTCAAAATCCTCAAAAACACACGTTTCCATGGAAACACCCAGCACACCTCTGAACTTCTCAGCATGCACTAGAGGCCGTGCGAGATGTTCTCCTCTTGTACGCCCACTTCCTGATCCCATTCTCATCATTAGCTCTGTATGAGCGTGTTAGCCTGTAATGTTGCGTGTCAGTAAAGTGGGCCCCTCATTCTCATAGCTATTCATTAAGGCTTGGGCAGTTTTCACGATAGGAAAAGTTCACCTCGTCGTATTTATTGTAACCTGCAATGTGAATGGGTGGAACTTATCCTCAGAAGATGTAACCGTGTGTGAAGGACTGTGCAGTAACGATTTCACCGCTGTCACTGCAGATGAGCTGGCCGGCCGAACGCTGGACCATGTGAGTGCGGAGCGCGGAGCGGTCGACTTCCTGTCTGAGCAAGAGCACGGGCGGAGGAGGGGAGCTGAGAAGCAGGAGGAGGAGGAGGCGGGAGGAGGAATGGGCGTGGGGAAGAACTCCACCTGCAAATCCATGGACTCCACCGCAGAGCCGGGCAAATATGAGGAGGAGAGCAAACACAGCGCCAACTTCTACCCCATCCCTGTGAGTGTGTGTGTGTGTGTGTGTGTGTGTGTGTGTCTCACATCTGTAAGCAAAGAAAATCACCAGGCAACATCATAATTTTATCATGAATTTTTTTAATATTGTTTTGTATTTGTTTATCCACAGTAATGTTTTTCAACTCGAATCCCTAACGGCCTCCTATTCACTATGTATGCTCAGTACATGGGGTGTAACACAATGACATTGTAGTAACTACATGGTGCACCATATGCCCATGCCCCCCACCCCCCGCCTCCCTGGCCTCAGCTCTTTACACTCCATCTCTGATAACATCAGGCTGTGTGTGATTAACGCTCATGAGAGTGCACTTAGCTCACGCCGTTCTTGTCCGTCACTGGCTCTGCCGTCTCGCGCCGCTCTATCTCTCGCCTAGGATGCTGGAGTGTGTCGCTGGAGTGTGATAGCGCAGTTCTCATTGTCCTCCCTGTGCACCGTGAACCCTGAACAGTGCTATTGTGTATTCATAGCGCAACATGCACAGTTTTAGTACCCAGCCTGCAGCTCTCGTCAGACTCTTGCTGAGCAATTTGCTGCCGTGAATCAGAGATAATAAATTAGTTCTGAGAAGGTAAAGGACTCGGGACACAGGAAAAGATGATAATGAATAAATAAAGGAAACCTGCTCCTGAATGTCAGTTTCCCACCCTGTTATTAACCCCTATGTTCTGTTCGGGTCAAAATGGCACATTTTACATTTTTACTAAAAGTGATAACCAATCTTTTTACAACATGGAACTTTATGTGCTCAGCTTAGGTCCTCTAATGAAGTCCTATTCATATTACAGTCATGACGTTGAGAGTCATTTTGCCCTGAGAGTAACAAGGTGAAATAAAAGTTCTTTACACTCTCGCCTGTGCGCACACACCTGCTATCAGGAGGATCCCCAAACGAGGCCTTTTGGGGATCCAAGATATAAAAATATTGGGGAATAAATGTTAAAATTGTATTACTATAAAAAGTTAAGAGATGATCTGAGTAAATGAGACATCCATTGCTAAGAACACAGCAGGAGGGTTAAATGACAACTGGGTCGATTTCTAGCTATAGTTTGTTAGTATGGCACATTAATGGGATCTGTCTGCAAAATGTGCTTTTTGTTGGTCAGTGTTGGGCGTAGTAGCAGTTTTGTTCACTGAGGCGCCGTGGGATCTTCAGGTGAGACACAACACACTGACCCCTGTATGTCCAGGCCGTACTGGCCCAAGCTCTGGAAACCCAGCTGTATACATAACACTATGTGTCTTATTAAACCCGTTGCTTGCTGCCACGGTTTATGAATGCACTTAGTATCATCATGAATGGCGCAATGTTGTGTACAGTCTTCTTGAATGTCTGTACAAACATCATTGTTGCACAATGTTGGATTATGAGTGAACGGACAGCGGTGCTTGCTATATACTAGAGCAATGAGTGTAATTTTGGGGATTTGCAGCCAGGTCTTCTCCAGGTGCGTCTACATGCATGGTGGTCCCTGTGTGGCTTTTCCTACACACAAATGTTATTTCTGGAATGAAAGATTAAAGCCAAATGTCGCGAGTCAGAGAAGGGGGCAGATGTAAGGGCACTAAAGCCTCTCAGGGTGGCCTAATGGTGTTGGTTTGAAATGTGGGCCACTGCTCAGCCCAGCCCTGTTCTCTGCCCTTAGGTGGTCCTGTTCGCTTTCTCTTTCTCTGGCTTCTTTGAGCTACAGAGAAATCTTTAGCCTGACTCATTCACTAGAAAGCTCTGCCGGTCATGCTCTGTTTCCTTCTCTCACTGTCTGCACACCTTCAAAGAACTATGTGCATGAAGAGATGAAAGATTGGCTGCCCTGCCTTTTGCTTGTTTATCAGAGATCATCGGCACTGTCTGTTGAGCCAGTCTGACCCCGAAAACATTTCATGTAGTCGGTTTGTGTCGGAAGGTGCAATCATGAATAAGAGGCCTGTAACATGGTCCATTTGATCCTGAAAAGTGTGGCTAAACCGCCAGGCTTTCTCTAAAGCTCTAAATTTGGAATGTGACGGTACATCGATATATCATGATGAGAAAATCTGAAATGATTATATCATTATTGTTATGCCTACAACGCAGTTCTGTCACTTCTGTAAGTCAAATGTTGTAAATGTAAATGCTATACTGCTATATATGAGGGAAAAAAGTCATTTCCACCTGCACCATGTCCCTGCAAGATTTCTTTTGTTGTATTTCTACATTGTTTTGGCTACTGATAACTACGATTGATCACAAGTCCGTTTTAAACAATATTTCAGCAGTTTCCCTAGCAGTGTTATATAACATTTAACGCCATCCTCTTTGAAAATGGGAAGCTGTAATCAGATGCCCTAAAAACATGATATTGGGTTGTACAGTTATCATACTGTTGAAGTGTTTGCTCTCGAAAGGTTGATAGCTGCCAGGATACACCGGGTTTCCTAGGAACATTCACGGTGATACAGTGGTCAGTCGTGTGGGCCACTGTAGCGTAAGGAGCAGGGACTGTCTGCCACTAAAGGAGCTTAAGTGACTTCATTGGACTATGCACTTACGGTTGGACAGGCAGCCCAAAATGCTACGATACACATGAGTGAAAGAAGCACAGGGTGCGGCTCTGCATGGGAAAGGGCCACTGTGTTTGCTTGATCCTAATGTAAAACTGATAGTTGCTTCATTTAATGTGTATACATGTAGTGTACATATACAGTGGGGACCAAAAGTCTGAGAGTACCTTTGAAATTTTTTTTATTGCCACTGTATGACACTCCAAAATGCTTTGCTGGATCAGTTGTATCCAAAGCACGATCAGGCACAGACCAAAAGTGACCACACCATCAGAAGAGCAATACATAAAGCTTTG
>JAOUQW010000015.1:14223458-14235088 GCA_028565825.1 Olivaichthys viedmensis
AGATGTTTATTTTGTTCTGCATTAGTATGTTATTAAAAAAGAGCAAATTTTAGATTTCCAAACATTCATTTTCCAAAAAATGTAATGTTACAGAGAGGTTTTTGTATATGTTATTAAAGAAAGCAACATATTAAGTAATAGACCACAGTAATAGACAAAAAAAAAAAACATAATGGAGACTGTCTGGGATTTTTAAGTTAGAGCCAAAGTCTGCAGAAAAATATACAGTATAAAATCATAAAAGGCAACGGCTGTTTTAGTTTTTACTGTTTATTGCTCTTTATAGTATTTTTTTATATTCAGGAACTTTTAATTGTATTATTTTTAAAAGCATTTTCGCTTTACAGAATATTGTTACATGTGCCTTAGATTTTTGCACAGTACTGTATATCAATAGTATATTGTACATAAAAACCCAGGACGTTCCTTAAAAACATTAGACTTACTAGTTAGACCTCAGGAAATAATAATAATGGTACTATTGTATGCAACAGATTGTGATGTGCAAATGATGCATAGTTGTAAATATTCCCCACTGCAAACTATGCTATTTCCTGAGGCAATTTTGCAAGCAGACACAGTAAATATAATATATGCATATGCTGTGTAGGTGTACTTAAACTACAGATGAACTAAATCCTTCGAGTGTTGTATTTGCTCAGCTAGCCTGTAGTGCTTAGCTCACATCTTGGCTTTTGTGTGTGGTTAGTTTCCTGCTCTTACTAACTCCCCCTTCATCCTGTTTCCCCCCTGTATTTTTTTTTACACATCTTTTAATCATTTAATACTGTCCAGGCTGGAAGAAGAAAGGGAAGGAGCTTCCTGCAGGGAGGGAGAGAGGGATTGAGGGAGAGGGGCGAATGAGTGGGTTAATGAAACGGATGTGGCTATCTGAGCTCTGCCAGTTACTCATACTGTCACATGTGAGCATCCGATTGGCCGCACGGAGAGGAAGTGGAGAAACATTGATCTCATGGAGCAGTCTATAGGGGTGAAGGAGTGTGTGAGCGTGAGTTTTTTTTCTCTCTCTCTCTCTCTCTCCCTCTGTCATTGTCAGCATAAAAATGGCTGAATGTGGTTTTCACACCAGCATCTGCAATCCCTATCTGATTGCAGATGAAAAAGCAATCAGAATTACCACAAAACAAAATTTAGGCTTTTGTAATTTCCTGAATGCATATGCTGGCAGATTTCTTTTTACTCCACTTTCCTTAACCATTTGTGTTTTTACTTTCCCACTTAATTATGCTTAAAGGTGTATAGAAGTTAGGTGTAATGTTACTCATTGTACGTATTTTTGCGTTATTGACAAGCAGATAGTGAATTGTATTAAGGCAGTGGTGGCTCAACAGTTCAGGCACTAGTGATTAGAAGGTTGTAAGTTCAAATTCTAGGACTGCCACAGAGCCGCTGTTGGGTTACCTCTATGCTTGGATTGGATTCCACCTTATTTTTTAAATTGCTTTGGATTAGAGATGAGCATGTTGGTCATTTTGACAGCTTGGGAACCTGACAGAGAAAATAAGCGATTACTCGAGTACTCAAATTCCCAGGTTTGGCCTAAAATGAGAGGCTTCAGTTCTTTAGTCTCTGACTCTGAAACAATTGGTTGTTGTAGACCATACGTTTCTACCCCCAATGCAGTTCTCACCCAACGTGCCACTGTAGTCAATCACAAAATTTTAAAAGAAGTTTACTACACTAATTTGAGAAGGATTTGCATTTTTGTTGTTTGGCAGTGGTTTTCTATTGATGTAAAATGTATTTGATGAGGTTGCAAGATTAAAAAACAATATTCTATTGACTGTGCAGTCATTATTGATCACTGCTGTCACAGTGCCTGGCAAATGAATAAATTAAAGGCATGTATATTATTAGATGTGTCCTCTCGTGCACTCGTCTTTGTTTCTTCATAGTATACACGGCCGCTAAAGGCTTCAACTTCAGCAGCAAACTGACTGTTGCACCATCACCATCTGTTGCAACATCCTAGTTAGGTGATACTGAATCAACTTGCAATGTTCTCTGAGCTGGTTACACGATGCACTAAACATTTACTGCTCATATTTGGCAAGCTAAATATAAGTCTTTATTTGCTGTAGCAACTTTTATGTAATCTCTCAAGGATGCTGTGTACTGGTTGCATTGCCAGCACTCCAGTTAATCAGAGTTAATGGCTCTCGTAATCTTCCGTTGTGTGTCATTTTCCACCTCCGGACTGAATTCTGAAGAAGAACGGGCTTGTCTACAGGAAATTTAAGCCCTCTGCGCTAAGCTCTTCTGTTTAAATTTCTGCTGTGTTTGTCCAGTGTAACTGCATTTCACTTTAGCCTTCGCAGGAAGCTCAGCTTGTTCCTCATGTATTTGTCTGCCTTGTTTTCCTCTCATAACCGCCATGCAGATTCATGCACAATGTATGCTGATCATTTGGGCGTACACACAAAGCTCACTCGGAGCACATCATATGCCTCGGCACTGCGTGTAGATTACTTTGGGGCCTCTTAAACGCTCTTGAGGGTTGGTACATAGCCAGATTAATTAGACAGGACGATTTATGAGTCCCCTTATTCAGCTTTATCTCTGTCCTCCTGCTCTCCGGGCTCTCTGTTCTTTTCAGTGTGTTCCGCTTTGCAGAGATACGAGCCTAGGGGCAGACAGAGAGGGACAGACAGAGCAAAGGGCTGCGTGTGCTCTTCCTCTGAGTGTTTGATAACAGCGCCTGGTTTCTCAGGAAGTGGGATAAAAAGCATGTTGTGCACTGGGTGGCATGTCTGAACATCTGGTGCTAGTTCACTTCTTAGTGCAGTTCAGCACTGAGTATAATACTGATGGTAACACTTGTTTCTGTGCAGCAGGAAAGAATTGCATGATAACTCTCACTCTCCGTCTCTCCATATACGCTTTTCACTCGACTGTGCAAGTTGGTAGCACCTGACATTCAGGATGCCGTCTCTTTTACTACTGATTTTGGTTCTGCTGAAGTGCTGTCAGCACTGGAACTTGTATCTGCTTGAGTGCATGTGTGTGAATCCTGTGCGTAATATGAGTTGGCAGGTTTGCTTGTGACGGAGGTTTACAGGAAAGTGCACAGCAACAGCAGCTTGGCTCCTGTTCAGACCCACCCAGCCCATTCCGGATCTTTCTCTTTGTCTCTCACACACACACACACACACACACACACAGCGCTTCTGCCGGGTCAATGCTATGACGTACACTGCACCCCCCACCCACTGATGGGGGAAACAGTGGGCCCCAGTCCCTGCAAAGAGCATGCTACCTTGTGTGTGTGCTTGTATCGGGCATTAGAATGTGATATTGTGATACCTCTGAATGTGATATTTCCTGTTTTGTGCACACATCTGCAGAAGCATTGAGCCTGGTTTTAGCTAACAGTGATTTAATGCCATGTAGTTTTGAAATGCATCAGGTTTGAACTGTGCTTGTATTTGCAGGTCTGTGAAGTTCACCAGCAAGAAGAATGTCGTCAAAGATGCAGAGCTCGAATAACATAGCGCAGGCGAGAAGAATTGTACAGCAGCTACGGATAGAGGCAAACATCGAGAGGATAAAGGTTAAGTCTACAGATACTTATCACTAGCATTATATGTTAAGATATTAAGTACGTTGTTGGAAAAAATGCATGCAGGTCATGGGCACAAACTTATTCTTAAGGCAGGAAGGATTAGAATTGGGTATGTCAAGTAACCAATGAAAATGGAGAGCTAACTGCTTGATTTCTTATTTTATTTTAAAAGAGACTGATGGTTGTTAACCTGCTATCAGGTGATGGATATAAAAAATACATAAGCAGTTCAAAATACCATCATTGGAACTCCAGGTGGAATCATGTGTTGTGGCCAGATAAACTTTTCTTTTACTTTTTGGCCATATACATCATCAGCATGTTCGGCAAAAATGAGGAAGGAAAAGCCCCCATACCCACTGTAAAGTATGGTGGTGAATTCTTTGGGGCTGTGGCTGTTTGCAGCTGGTGGTCCAGAGGCCCTTTCATGGCATCATGAATTCTTCCAAGTACCAGGATATTTTAGACTAGAACCTTGATGTCTCTGCCATTTTTCAACAAGATGATGACACCAACATGCATCCAAGTGAATATAGAAATGGTTGTGGGACACAAAATAAATTCTTGCAATGGCTATCTCCAGTCTTTGGATTTGAACCTTATTGAAAATCTGTTTCAATTAAAACATGCACAAACATAAGAAATATAAAGCAGCTTGAAATGTTCTGCATGGAGGAGTGGTCCTAGATCCTTTACAACAGGGGTGTCGAACTCAATTTCTGCCCGGGCCACATCATCATTTTTGTGAGGCCTTGAAGGGTCATAAACTAAGGCTATTATGTTTTAAACGCATTATTATTATATAATAGTATTATTATTGCATCTATTCTCTAATCTGATTATGGTCACGAGTCAGTTTACCATACCTATTTTTGTTTCATAATTATGCCATAAAACATTGTACTCATTCATACCACAGGTTCTTTACTGTAACAGTAAAGAAGAAATCATACAGGCTTATCTTTGCTTAGAACATGCATGTCCTCACTGTAGGTTACTACACTGGCTGATGCATTTCGGCATTTGGAGTCGATCATTACATCAAAGGCCAATTAACACGGGACGCGTTTCTGAAGCATTTTGAGACGCGCATCTGTTTTAACCAGCGTTTCAATTCACAAGAGCTCTGTAAGATGCGCGTTAAACACAAGCCAACGCTAAAAACAAATTATGCGCACTGAACGCGTGCAATGTGGATTGGACGGACGGTCACTATTCACTTTGCGACAGGTCCGGTGTGAATTCTTGGTTCTGCTGCTCCAGTGTGAATATGTTGGGTAATAGTGTACCACGGGCCGTTTCAGTATATATTTTTGCAAGTTTGCACGGGCCAAATGAAATGAGTTTGACACCTGTGCTCTACAAGTTTTCTCCAACCTTGTTAGACATTACAGGAAGAGGCTCAGTGCTGTTATTCTCTCCAGGGCAGGCTTTTTAAGTTTGCAAAAATATTGTGCTAAAATAAAACTGACCTTCTGTAAATCAAGAAAACAAACTCTAAACATCAAGATCGGGTATTGCTTAAGTTTTTCTCAAAATCATAAGTTTAAGTCCTCAAGGTGCTGTAAATCCCATCTGCTCTCATTTTTCATTGGTTGTCGCACATAGCCTGTCATAAGCGTTTCTGTCCTGAAAAGAGGTTTGTTTTTTGCTTTAGACTTTGATTATTCCACTTGTCAATGCATGTCAGTGATTATCGCACTCTTTCTCTCTCTCTTAGGTTTCTAAAGCCTCTGCAGACCTTATGCATTACTGCAGTGAGCATGCCAAGTACGACCCTCTCCTCATGGGCATCCCAGCTTCAGAAAACCCTTTTAAGGATAAGAAGCCCTGCACTATATTGTAGTGAGAAGCCCTGTGCATGTGCTCTTTGATGCCTCCTTTTTTATAGAGAGAATATTTTACCCTAAAGCATTCATTACACTAGTCGCCTTAAAGTCATCCAACCTCCTCATTCTCACTGCTCTTTAATTCTCTTTAATTCAGGCTAAAACAGGACTCTACACTTGAAACATATTCACTTCTTTCACTTTTGTTCTATTCAACAAAACAAGACCAAAAACCTCTAAGTAAACAAGTGTTGCAGTGCAGAGACAAAGCAAGTGATAGGATTTTTTTTGCCCCCATTGATTGCCAGAATTCAGAAGCTCTTTCCTGTGATCATGCTATCTGATGTGGTCTAGACCTGACTGTTCTGCAAATAAAGAAGACGAAAAAAAATCTCAGTTGGGAAGTTCCAAAACAAAGAGCTCGACTCATCAAGGCCAATTCTGTTCCCTTTGATCATCATGCCCCATTAATGTCTCGGTTCTGACAAGCAAGGCTCAGCAGTAGCGCTCTGACTCTGTGTCATAACAATGTTAACCGGATCTATAGATTCAGGCTTTCACATGAAAGGAAAGTGAGAGGAGCCCAGAGGCCTGAAACAGTGCTGTAGATGTCTAGTACATTTTTGTAACCTTTAATTATTTGGCAAGTGCTTTTATCCAAAGCGACTTACAGGTGAGGCAAAATGCAATCCAAGCATAGAACTTAAGGGTTTAGGTTAAGGGTTACTAGTGCAGAACCTTAACTGCTGAGCTACCACTGTTCCGCACAGTAATAGTAGTACATAAAGGTAACTGGACTTATGGTTAAAGTATCTTGAGCAATAGTTCAATAAAAAAATAATACATCATACAATAAATCATACAATATCAGAAAACACATAAGCAAGTGTGTTTGAGATGAAAGACTTAACGCTGTTTGATGTTAGTATGTGATGATTTAGAAATGCAGTTTGCATCACTGGAGGCTATGACCTTCCCTAACTTGTTAGCTACATTAGCCTTGTAGCTCCAGTGCAAAACTAAGGAAGCAAACTTCGGACACCAAACATGTCCAGGCTGAACGAATACATTTTGGGGTAAGGGAAAATTGTGTTAATTTTTATTTTTGGCCAAACTATTCCTTTAATACAAGTCCTCTAGCCTTGACATAGTACTACTAGGTATTCCAACTGACCTGGATGACTGAAAACCTCCATAGACATATGCAGTCATTCACGTCATTTTAAAACATTGTCTAGTAGGTGACTGTTTCTTCATTTGTATCTGCTCAGTCTAACCAGCTGACCATCTGACTAACCCCTTGCAAATTATGGCTCTATTGAAGCGCCAAATAAAGTGTAGCTCCACATACCCTCAAAGATTTTAACACAAGTCCAGTTGCCTTGTCTTAATACTACTAGACACTCGAAATGACCTGGATGACTGATGACCTTCAGATTGCTGCTGCTCATTGTGGAGGAACCGGTGGCGTCACGCTGACGTAATTCGTTCTCAAGAGCATCAGCACTCCCTCTTTAACTCGGCGTGTGTGAACAATGGAGGGCTTTAAACAGGTCAGGGAAAGGTCACTTCATCTGTCAGAGCACTAAACCAACCGTGCTTTCCTTTTGCCCTTCTCTTTACGAAGTTGCCAAACCCCACACTTCAGCTTTTCCACAGTGCGAGGGAAAGCTCTCTCATCTTTTGCATAGAGCAAAAGTAAGTGCAGTGCTGCAAAAATTAGAAAAAACATCGCTCTATCGTTTATCTCCCCTTAGTACTACTCCAATTATATACCTGGATCATATTTTGTAAGCCTTGCAAAAAGCATGCTTGATAAACAAGAAGCGCAACCTTAATTCCCCTGCCTACCTAGTCCTTGCCTTTTGCCTTATAAAACGTTGGACTTTTGTTGTTGCCCTGTTTATGGTAGATACAGTAGCAATATATATCATTGTAGATCATGGTACAGTAATATATTGTAACCCTTTAATGACTATATGCCTTATTTCCATGTAAAAGATGCTTTTGATTGTTTTAATTTCTAATGATAGTATCTTCTTCTGAATGATAAAATCTGTAACTTGTTTGTGCCATCCTGTCACGTCTGATCTAACCAGCAATAGTAACGTCTGTAGAGTCACTGCCAGTGCTCCCCTTTTTATCTACGCTGAGCAAAGCCGAAGAATTACTGCGGTGACTTTTATTGTGAATTTAAACATTCCATGTTTACAACTGCTGTTTAGTTTAAAATGTCTATGCTCCTCCATAATGGCATGCAGTTTTTAATGTGCATGTGTGTATGTGTATGTGAGTGGATTTTTTAACATAAAAAGAGCGCTTAATGTGTTTGCTCATCATATGACTGGCAGAAACAAACCAGCGAAGGCCTTAATCAAGTATTCCTGCTCTCACTCTTGCTACTTGCTCTTACACGCTCAAGGGTTCCTCTACTGTGAACAAGTGGCCTGCAGTCCCACACACTGTGTATCACCAAACCTCAGGTCAGACGAAGTAAAGCCAAGTGTTAAAAAAAAAAGTTGCTTAGCATGAACGCTAACAACGTTAGTATGAAGGCTAACCAAACCTTACCTTTAACTCCCGCAATGCCAATAACGATCACTTGTCATGCAGTTGAAACTTCACAAGTTAATAAAAGGTTGGTGAATCTGGACTGCAGCCACAAACGTATTAAACATCAACAGTGTGTCACGTATGTATAATCGAATTTGAGTACTTTAACCACTAAGCAGCCTTGCTTTAACACACTGTCTAATGAGTAATGTTTAGTGACATTTTATAGTATTTCCCTCCAAAGGGTATATAATCCTTTCTGCTCTGTTGTTAATTAACCAGTATAATAACATGTTCATCCCTGAAGGTTATTTTGTATGGACCCATGTGAAGACACGCTTAAGTTTTTTGCCTTTCAAAGAAAAAGATTGTTTGAATATGAAGTGCACTCATTCTCGCCATTTTATGTGGATTATTCTTCTTGAAAGAAACTTTGACCTGTGAAAAACACCAGAGCTCGATTCCAAATTCTGGTGTTGGAAATGTCCTTTTTCCAGCTAAAATTAAATATAATTTTATTCGCAACACTTCTGTCTTGTCTTGATTTATTTGCCACAGGTTTTGCAGACACACTACATATGAATAGAATGTATAGTGTCTTATTGAATGCCATTCTGATGTAATTTAATTATAACTAATAATTGAACTCTGCATACTTTATATAAAGGTATAGGATATTCATGTGTTATCTGCACTAGTTAAGCAGACTAATGCAATTAACATTCAGTGTTTTAATAATTTATTTTACTAGTACTGTATTTTCTGGACCATAAGACATTTTTTCCCACCGTATGTGATAAATTAACACTACTGTTAGCTCGGTGCAAACATAGCATTAAAATTCCCACTCGAGCGGAAATTAGCATTATTATAGCTGTGATACTAGTCGAGATCTTGGAAGTGTCATTTTAGAGGCAGTGTGAACATTGTCAAATAAAAATGCCTACGACATTAATGTAATTTATATAACAAAGTAACTATATATATATTTTTTTTTCTCCCTAAGCAGGCACAAATTTATAGGCACGTCTTATATTCCAGGAAATTATTATAATTTGTTTTACTATTCTACATCATTTATTTGCAAGTATTGCATGGTGACATTATCATAATGAAATCATTGACAGTGATGGACTTACAATTTTCACTGTACTGTAAGTGTTATGCATGATATGATATATATCAGGGTTATATAATGCTGTGGGTGTTGTTCCTCTTCATGCTTATTATCCTGGGGGAAAAGAAGCAATACCCAGGTGATCAGATCGGGCCGACTGAGTTTCAGTGGGTCAGGAAAACGTTTCAGCTAACATACTTTCTTTGCGGTTTTGTTGAAGCCTTTCAGTTCAGATCAGTGTTCTGCAACAATCCATTTTCCTTCATCACTTCTAGAATCAGGCCAGGCTGTATTTGTTTGCCCACAGTGCGTGATGAACATGGCTTTGTGGTCTAGTTTCCTTTCCTGATTGAATTACCTGTCTGCTTGGTGTACAACCTCAAGGATAAATCCATTCGATATCTTGCCTATTTTTCAGTGGCTTGTGTTGCATTTTGTGGGTTTAGGAGTGTCACAGGAAGGCCTTTGTCAGTCCTTAGGCAAAAGTGGCCCTTAGAGATGGGCTGGTCACTGGCACTCCAGTTTAACCTTTTGTCTAGTGTTACTGACCTGGCACAATTAAAACCACACTCAAAAGTACTGAGCTATGAGTTACATTCCAATGTTTTATGAACCGGAAAAACAAGTCACTGCATCTACTAGACAACTGCCTTTTGGACATTTCCGACCCTCATTTACACTTCATGCTGGCTGGGTTTAACCTGCGTCTTTGCCGTTAGTCCTCTCTTAAAATGTTTGCATTCTTCGAGTCATGGGAACAGCCAACATGACGTTCCAACAAGCGTCGCGGCCCACAAACCTGCTGCTCTTTTTCTCTCTCCCCCTCTCTTTGCTCACGGCTGCATTCCTTCCATCTGCAATGCGTGACTAACGGAACATCCAGCTCAGGAAAATCCACAGTGCACACCAGGGGGGCGGTAATGTGAGCAGTGTTCTGCTCCCCTGTCTACCTGGTTCAGAAACGCCTCCATCAAGTCTCTCCCATCACTGTGCTAAAATGGGGATTCTTTAAGTTTTTTTTTGTACTGGGCCCGAGGCCCTAAATGGTTGAACTTCACTCTATTACCAGACACTGTCTAGCAGTAGTGGGTCAAGGTGATGGGACTAGAAGTTTTAAATGACCTGGAGGACTGAAAACCTCCTAGAGCACCTCTCCCACCCCCGATTGCATCTTCCTGTCTCTGACGCTTGAATTCCGCCATCAATGAAGAGACAGTCCGTAGAACCCTTTATTCTTCCCAAAATAAATATTTCCCCACTTTTTGTTCGTCAGGTCAAGTGGAATTGGCCTTTGAAGGACTTCTTTACAGCTGACTCTCATGGTCTAAAAGCTAATGAAATTTGTCCATGCCAACCTCTTCCCTCTCAGCTCCAACAGGAAGCGTTCGGCCCATGTTAAGGGCTATTTTTAACCGCTTACAGTCCTGAATGGCTTTGACTCATGCCATTGCCGTTTCTTTCAGGCCTCCTTTGTCCCTAAAACACAGCCTCCCATTAGCAATGTCCTACTGCTAGGTATGCTTGGCACTCTCTTTCTCCCTCTCTCTCTAAGCTGATGCTATTTTGGGCTCTGCGAGGGCCCTTGTTATCTCCTGTTTTGTGTAAAGACAGCAGACCCCAGAGGCCCAGTCGTCAGCCATAGCGCAGCTGCTGTACACACCGGAACAGAGTTCTCCCGCTGTCAGAGTGCATTAGTGCAGCTATTTTTGGTTGAGTTGGAAACCAAGGGTGTGGGCTGTTTTCACCGGGTTCAGTGTCCTTGTATTACTGTTGGCAAAACAAAGGAGGGTGAGCGATGCACTGTGAGATTACCGCCCATGCCATTATGTGCCAAGAGTGCATAACATTTTGCTGGTGTTGCAACATTTATTTTTTTAATTCTTTTAATCAGACAGTGGCAACATGGCAAAACTTGTTGCTGTCCACAAAGGATTTGGGAACATTTTGTTTCTTCTGATGCTGATGTAGACTGATTTGAGCTAGAATAACATAATAGCGTGAAAAACATTGGGTAGTTCTTGCTTTTGGTTTTGAAATACGAAATGTAAGCAAGGCCCAGGCCAAGTAGAGATTCTGCATGGGTCAAAGCACCCGTGATGAGCATCAGAAAACTGAAACGCATTATTCTCATTAATGAACATAGTCCTCAGTCTGAGTGACAGTTCTATCCTCTGACTTCTCAAACTTTAATTCCCACAAGTTATGGGATTGCCTTCTGCAAGAAAGACATTTTGGCATAATGTGGAAGCAGCTTATAAGGGACCTTTGAAGACATCTGTCCTCCTTCTGAATGGAATCAACTTGATCACGGGAGCGCATACGTGACCACTTTGGCAGCCTCCTCCAAAATAGAACATAGTGTTGGGGGATGACAGTATATTGAAGTGTCGACGATAATAAATGTGCATGTTGAATAATGCATAACCAGTTATCAGTACATGTATACTTGTATCACTGCAGACAGAGTTAAGAAGTTTGATCTGTGCAGGTTGTGTGCAGTGTTATCATTACCTCCAAAACTGTTAGCTAATGTTACTGTGCCCAGCTC
>JAOUQW010000015.1:14235188-14237688 GCA_028565825.1 Olivaichthys viedmensis
GACCTGTGCAGGATGAAACATTCTTATGGTAAGATCAGACAAACTTACAAACTTACACACACACAACGCGATCGTTACCCTGACCGGTGACATCATAAGGCAATGCCAAAATTATTCTTAAACCCACAAAAAAAGCTGCCCAACATACAAGCTAGAAACCAAAAAAAATTGTTGCTTTTTCATTTTATTTCATTCTTGAACAGTTTTACAAAACTGTACATTCCAACATAAATACAAGTCATTAAATTAACACATTAAAACAGAGACAAAGAGAATGGTCACAAAAAGGTAAAGCTTTACAAAAGTAACCTATTTGTTTTTGCTAAACCAAAAGGACACCACTCCCCCCTCCTTAAATAGTTAGAATATTTAAAGATAATAATTAAACATAAGTTAAAAGTCTTTTCAGGTTCCAGAACATTCTGGTTTGGAAACGTGTTTAGTAATCCATCAGTTCGAGTCATGCTCAGTCCAGTCACTTGTTTATTCTGGTCCTCTCAATTTGATTTCCGGTATAGTCTCATTTTTCCGAAAAGGCAGGAACTGTCGTCCATTCCTTGGCAACGTTGCTAACACCCTGCTGAGTCATGCTTCCTGTTCATGCATCGCTCTCCGGCCTGAAAGAAAATCCCCACGCTCCTGATCTGTGTGGCTGGTGGATTATATTTTCTTGTTCCTTGCACTTTGTCGAGTTCCTCCTCCTGTCATTCTCCTTATGCCAGAGTAAAGACGATCCATGGATTCGGCCGAGGCAGGTATACACAAATACGGTGCAGTAGCTTGTGCAATTCAGGATGTGGCCCGTCTGCTCTGCCTCATCGTTCGGGCAGGTTGATGACGGGCACCCACTGATCCAGACAGCGACTGTCTCTGCAGAAACGATTCAGTTTGCTTAGGGCTGGGTCTTTGCATGCAGACGACTGCGGTTTCTGCAAAGAATACAAATGCAAATTAATCAGAGGTTTAAATTGGGCATTGAAGACATTTTCATTAAAAAAAACAAAAACAAACAAAACACACCTTTGCATGCACACTTTCTGAATAGCACAGACAGTGGAGATAAAGGACACTAAGCAACCTGGGCCACACAGCAAGTTTGGCAGCGAGTGATTTAACTGCTGCTTGCCAACTTAAAAAGAAGCCGTTTTCTCGAGATCCTTTCTAATTTGCAAATCGGTGGTCACTTCATAGAACTTCTCTTTCCAGGAAACGCTGTTTGTGCAAACAGCCCTGCAGGAAGTGCTGTGAAGTCAGCCCAAAGCAGCTGCAAAAGCTCAGTAACTGGAGTCAGATGGCCCTGCAGGGCTGCCAATTTGCTGCAGCCTCAGACTGACTGGAATGCCACATCACACACACTCAAACAAATGAGGAAACTTTTAACAAGCCGCCTTCAAAGGCAGCGGCCGAAACCTACAACTCTCAGCCCAGTCAGTCTTTGGCGCAAAAGATTTGCAGTGCCATGGATTTGCGAGAAAGCACCCAGGAACAATTCTGGTGAACCAACATGACATGCACGCGAATCCGCAGCCTGCGTCTCAGAGCGGAGGAGGAAGAACTCGAGGTGTGAGCGAGCCCCAATGAACAGAGCACCGATGAGACAATCGTCTCAGAAAACACGCAGAGCTGCTCTCTGCATTTAAATGGCTGGCAGTTTTAACCCGCGCTCCTTTCAAATCACCGAGGAAGGAAATGACACGTACGGTGACTAAGACGCAGTGCAGGTCCATGGGCTCCCCTCCCATTGGCTTGACGCCCTCCAGGATCTCCGCCAGCCGCCCCATGTTGTTCACTCGCAAGATGTTGATGTCGTTCTCGCAGCAGAAGGCCTGGATCAGCGTGAAGTGGATCTGAAGGGCGACGTCCTGGACGTCCTCCTCGTCTGTGGCCAGGAGACACAAGACCACATTGTCGGGATCTCTGGGGAGAAAATGGACATAAAAAGTGAAGGTTACAGACCATGAACAAAAATGTACACGTGCATTCGGGTTCTAATGGGTTAATTACATCAACGTAATGGCCTCTTAACTTACATGTTGAGTGACTTTGCAGCCTCGTAAACCCCGACGGTGATGCAGCCCTGAGGCAACGCAGCGGTCAGCACCTCCTCCAGCGCCTTCGCCACGCAGTCCATTCTGTGCAAAAAAAGGTACAAGAAACCCGTTAGCCTCTTATTCTGTGCCCCTTCACTGGGACTACATCAAATAAGTGACATTAATGCGGACTAGCTAAATTCAATAATTGGGGTCATGCACAGTGCATAATGTAATGAACTCTAAAGTATCGTGCGTGAGTTGTTGTTGTTTTGCAGATGAAACACCTCAATAATTAAACAACAATAGCTCACCTATTAATAGCTAATAAACTGTCACGGGGGGGTTTGAGCGACTTGGAACATCGTGTCTTTCTCTCAGACTAACTAGTGACAGGAGAGAGAGAGAGAGAGAGAGAGAGAGAGAGAGAAAGCAAGCGTGTTGGCATGTTTTTCTGCAAGTTAAGACGC
>JAOUQW010000015.1:14240188-14251564 GCA_028565825.1 Olivaichthys viedmensis
TGAAACACTAAATCACACACGTGTCTGGCAAGACTCAAATTATTCGAACAACTACAATATTTGAGATGACATTATATGCCATTGTCATTGTATATGTAAGTAATTGTGTCAATTGTATTTTTGTTCCTGGAAAAAAATCTTACCTGTGTTAGCCTAACCGTAACTCTAACCCTTACCCTAACCCTTTTCTGTGTGATTAAGGGAGAGTATGTAGATTTATGACAAGCCTGAACTGATGAGAAATAAGATCAAAACAATATGTTATATAATTGAGGAATTATTATTATTATTATTATTATTATTATTATAAGGCAGCTGTAGTTTTCCCTTCCCAAAATGGCAGTTGTGTGACTCCACTGTTCTTCGTGTGTGCTGTAAATGTTCCTGAACTCAGAAAGACTCGAGAGGTAGCGTTCCGTGCGACGTGGCGACTTGGACTCTTCATCCAAAGAACGTTCAGGACTGAACACAGACACGCACACACAGAGGGCAGAGCTTTAGAGAAGTCAGCTGTAAGTTATGCTTTGATTTGAGCTTGTTGCATCTGACATGTGAGAGTTGGGGTGTGAGACTGTGCTGTTTGGTGTGTGTGCAGCTGCACAGCTGCTGCAAGTTTGAGAAGCAGAACCGCTGGATTTAGGGCTGTCTGACTTCTTAATGACTTTTTACTCTTTGAAGAGGAAGCAGGGTGTGTGTGTGTGTGTGTGTGTGTGTGTGTGTGCTGTACTTTGACTCTGTGAGCAGGTCCATGGGTCACTGCAGTGTGAGGCTGTGATTTGGAGTGTAATGATGTGGCAGTATGTGTTCACCCGGAGACACAGACCAGGAACCTCTGCTGAACTGTGAGTATACACATCTGGCTTTCTCATTTCTCAACATCTCCTTAACTCTGGTCTTCTTTAGGCGTTTGTGGAAGAAGGTTTATTACAGTTTCGCTTATTATTATAGCTTTATGCTGTTTGTGAACACAGTTAAAGTAAGGATCTTCCCAGCGGAAGTTTTATCATTTCCTTCTTCTTGAATTAATGGATTCAGTGTCTGTAAACGTTTTTCTCTGAGACAGAAAGTCTCTTACTTCATGCGGTCGAGAGCTAAAGCTTTTGCTTTCTCCACCATTTCTCCCTCTTCCTTCATTCCTGAGGTGTTTGGTGTTTCACCGCTGTATTTTCAATGTGACTCTCACACATCTCAGTTTATGCAGTTCCCTAATTTTTTTTGCATAAACAAATATGAAACATGAAGTGGTGATTCAGAACAGCTGCAGTGTTTCAGAATCAGACTACAGACGAGTGTAAGCCGGAGAGATAAACACAGAGGCTGTTTCTGGTGCTCTGTACGATCAATAAACAGTCGTTATCACAGAGAGATAAATGATAACCACCAACTCCACACCAACTTGAATATTCTTTTCTATTCTATTCTATTCTGCCCTATTCTATTCCAATAAAGCTATAGTTTCTTCTATGTAGGGCTGCATGTTACTGGCTAAAATAGTAAACACGATCACACACACACACACATGCTGTGTATGAAATCACTCAAAGAGCACTATATAGGGCAGCAGTAAGAGAGACACCGGACCGAATTCAGACAACACTTACTAGTGAGTGCACCAGAAACACAGCATTGTGACCGGTCATCGCATAAACAATCAGAACATTACAAATTACCTGGCAAACTCAAAACACAAAATGTCAGAGGTATAAAATGCAATTTTCTGTATTAAATATGTCACTAACAAGTACCTCCTGATTTTACTCACTGTTAAACAACATTTTTAATTTACATTTTATATATGACATTGGCTGCTCCGGTATCCAGCCTGACAAGTAAATTTCGAGCTGAAAGAAATTACTATGAATTGTGGTACTTTAGTGCAGAAATGTAGCGTGCATTGGTTGCACACTGGATTTGCAGTGCACTATGGGTAATAATATAGTCAACTATCCAGGGTATATGATTTGTCCACTGAGAATTCGGACAACACTAAAAAGTGACTGACACCCAAATAGTGCACTATATGGTAAATAAGGAACAAATTCAGACACAGCAACACACACACACACACACACACACACACACATGCACTCCGTTACCCAGCTCTTTAATTGTTCCCTGAGGTGCTTGGCTAAAAACTTTAGGGACTTCATCTGGGTAGTCAGGGAGAAGATCGGATTTGAAATGATCAAACTGATTCTGTTACATTTTGTCAATTTTTTAGACGAAGTCTGATTTTCTCTAAGTGCTAGATCTTTATTAATGCAGTAAGCCAAAGATTAGCTGTAGGAAGCTCCTCTAAGAAATGTAAGGAGCCATCATTCTTAACTACAAGGTTTCCTCCAATACTCACAGAAAGCTGAAACTATTCTATTCCAATAAAGCTATACTCTGTTCTGTTCTGTTCTTATAGGATTGTGTCTTCCTGTAGGTTACTGTGGCTGGCTTTAACACTGAGCTAATAATGGAGCCCAGAGGGCAGAGCTGGAATGAACGCTGGCCACAGCACCAGCGCTCAGATCACGGAGACAGAGGCGAGCCGCACAGGCCTCATCACACAGGACAACAAAGCCATTACCCTCCGCCAGATGTCAGGGACAGGGAGAGACGATGGTATGCTCCAGATCCGCGCTACATGCACTACATGAGCAGTCCTCCTCCTGCACCAGAGTTTAGCACTGCATACAGCAGCCAAGGATACACACCAAACCGAGCTCGGTCGCACTCCAGGTAAGTACAGCGATGGGTGCTTATGATGTGTACTGTCATTGTGGTATACACGGATCTGCCACGTTATTAGGGACACCTACCTTGTAGCTACACTCATTGGCCATTTTATTAGATACACCTATCTTATAGGTCACTTAGGTGTCCTGTAGGTATACAATTACTGACTGTAGCCCGTCTGTTGCTATACACAGTTTGTCAGCCCCCCTCTACCCAATTCGTCACTGGAAAGGGACCACCGTAGGACCACCACTGACCAATTACTATATTATTATAGTAAGAAGAGTGTGTATCTAACTCTTATGATCTGTTTAGGCAGGGATATGATTATCCTCCTCAGAGCTACTGGGACCACAGGAACGACTACAGCTATTATGATCACGGCTACTACAAAGGTCATTATGGATTCCCAGGTATTTACATAATCATGCACCAGGTTGGTTCAAACTGGTCAAACAATTAAACACTAGAGTACCTGCTGAATGCACTTTGATGCCAAATCCAGTCCTGTTCATGCAGTAACCTCAGATGTCAGTGGATGGCCAGTGCAGGGATGGAGGGCAGAGGGGCATCAGGAGTGGACAGGAGCCACATACACACATCAGCATGGGTCAGTCCATTCTCCATTTACTCACACTGTTTCCATGTAACAGGTATGCAAGTGTGTATCGCAATAGGATGCATCCCAGATTCTCTGGGCTGCTCCTTCTCTTTTTTTACATTTACATTGATTTATTTGGCAGACGCTTTTTATCCAAATCGACTTACATTTAAGGGCTCAATACAATCCAAGCACAGAGCAGTGCAGTTGCACAGTGTCCTGGGATTTGAACTTACAATCTTCCAATTACTGATTCAGATCTGTAACAGCTCAGCCACCACTGCCCCCCTTGGGTTTATGTGACTGGCAAGCGGAACTGCGCTCCAGTACTATAATTTGATTGAAATATAAATCATAGCACGGCATAATAATTATAATAATAGTGATGATGTTATACAGTTTCACATTGCTTTATAGAGAAGTGCTTTAATTTCAAAATTATTAAATGTATTCCTTCAGCCAATAAAATTGGTAAATGCTGTGTATATACATTTGATCATTAAAGCAAAATGTTTACATGTTTTAATATTTTACTGTATCATGTGTAATGTGTCAGATATGAACCAGAAGTTTTAACCCCTTAACAGATATATATAAAACTTGTTTTAATCACATTTCTATTACATAAATGTTGAGAACTCCATATAACAATAAATAAATTGGACTGTCCTGTTCCTACATTGTTGTCCATGAAAGAAGTAGAGCTTTTCCATCTTCAAAATCCCAATTTAACTTGTCTGATCGACTACATTTTGGGTAAGGGGGGAAACTGTGTAAATTAGATTTTTCACTGATCCACTCCTTTAACTCAATCCCTCAGGTATGAGCTCAGAAGACACAGCAGGCAGTATGATGGTGGTGTTTCTATGAGAGATTACAGAGAAAGCATGGACACTGGGATTGGAGTCGGAGAGGTTAACTTCGTCCCCACTGTCTTTCTACCACCATGTCCTGCTTATGCATGAATGTGAACAAATTACTGTTACTGTATATTTGTAACAGCCAAATTATTTCCTGTGCCTTTAAAAAGCTGTTTAATATGTGACACACACTATTTTAGTGCATTGTGAAAGCTCAGTAGACTTGTGAGAGTTGTGTGTGTTGTAAGAATTGACGGAGATACTGGAGATGCTTGTGCTTTGTCTCTCAAGTCTCCAGCAGGAACACTGACACAGTGTTTAATTTTTTTTTTTTTAATTAATGTATAAAATTAGTAGCCATGGGATTGAAATGAATTAAGATTAAGATTAATGAATTAATGAATTAATTAATGAATTAAGATAATAATAATAATGATAGAATTTATTTATACAGCACCTTTCAATAACACAAGTTTGCTTACAATAAGTAAAAACATTATACATCTGCACATAAAAATACTCATGGGGTTGCCCTAATTTAGTTATTGCCTATTCCCACTCGAGACATGGGAAGCCAGCCGGCTCATCTTTTCAAACTGCTACTTATGTAACGTCATAAGGCAGCTGAAATGTCCTATTCTGTATACATGAGTTAACAAACGCCCATGATTGGCTAGCATCACTCTGATCGACAGGGGAGAGAGGAATGCTCTCATGGCCTCCTGGTTACAGATGGCTGTGGCATCGTTGGGATTCAAACTCGCCATTCGATCTTCCAAAGATAGGGCGAAGCTCCACCTCTTAGAAAATGGGAAAAGGGCATCATATTGCAAGTCCATGTGGTGTTTGCAAACTCACAGCATCCCACAGCACTCTGTATGTCACTTTGTGTCCAGCTCTCAGCTCAAACTGATGATACTATATCTTCTCCAGGTGTCTGAACCTGAAGGCCTGGCCAGTTCCAAAACCTCCGGCCTGTCGTCCAGCACCTACGAACTCAGCCAGTACATCAACGGAGAGGAGCAGAGCCTGGCTGCACCTCCGGCTCACTCAGGTAGGTGTGATCAGAGTAAACATACAGCAAACATATCATCATATCTACCTGTAGATCAGCAGAAGAATCCTAGGTATCTATTTATTTTACTGCTTATCACATGTACTGAGTCATTTATGTGTAATTATTTGGCAGACATTTTTATTCAAGATAATTTACAAGTGAGTCAGAATTAAATCCAAGCACAGAGCTGAAGGTTAAGGGTCTTGCTTAATGGAATACTCCACACGTTTCTGCTGTATCTGTAGCAAATGTGCAATTACCACAGACACAGATTTCAGAACCCCCCCCCCAAAAAAAAAAAAAATAAACGCGGAAATTGTTGTTGTTGGGGTAGTAAATAAATGTTTGAGATATACATTTCTGTAGAAGGCTTTCGTTAATTCTTCAGTCAAATATATTTGTAAATTGAGCTCTAAATCTACTTTTTAAGAGGGAAGATTTTGAGGTTAGTAAACAAGGCAGTGCCTTAACTTTCACCTGATTGTGCATGAATACCACCAAACCTGAAAGAAAGCATAAGTAACTGGAGCTGCTTTTTACTTTATTGCTCCAGTGTTGGGAAGTTGTATAAAACTACATAAGAGCAGCTTTGGTAAAACATTCTCTCATGTCTGTCTCATCATGACCTTTATTGTTTGAGTGTAACTGTAGTGGATTTGTATTTGCGTTATATAGTTGCGTACTTTAAATTTGTTTTTACTGAATTCAACAAGTGCTCTTCGGACTACATTATAAGTGAGTTTTAAGTAAACAGGTTTTCCGTTCTTTTCTCAATACAGGGAAATGTGTCAATTCTTCACTTATACACTACAGATGAGGCACATAGAGATTAGGTTGATTTACATAGGAGTATTCCTTTAAGAGCCCAACAGCAGCTTGGTGGCATTTCAAGTATTTGAACTCACAACCTTCTGTTTACTAAAACAAAAACTTAACCACTGAGCTACCAAGGCCCTTATTTCTCATGTTTTCTCTATTTGGTATTGATGTACTCTTCACACTATTAGAACCAGAGGCTGAGTCGGTGGTTCCACTGAAGTTCTGCGTTCCCCATGTGGCTGTGAGTTTTGGGCCTGCAGGGCAGCTGGTGAGAGTCACTCCGACTTTGCCATCTCATGCCGAACCCGCTCAGGTGGAGCTCCACAGTCTGGAGGTACTGAAAAAGCATGAGTCAGCCATTACTGAAGCTCACTCAGTCCTGAATCTCACACATTTCACCTCCCTTAAAACTGGTGGCAGCCCGGTTGAGCAGAAACAATGTTCAATTGGGCATAACGTTGTTTTGAATATTCAGGAAATATGTTATACAATGTTTCTCGATCCTGGTTCTGGAGTAATGACACTCCATGCACTGCAACATGCACATGCACAGCTCCAACACTCCTGACTCAGCTCTTCTACAAGCCCTTTATGAGGTTAGAACAGGTGCGTAAGGTGACTCCAAGACCACGATTGGGAAGTGCTGATGTAATATGTAGGAAAAGTGTCCTTTTTAATCAATAACACCACTTTAATTGCATGTCTGCTGATTTGCATGTATACAGAAACCAATATGACGTATAGGAGGTAATTAACAGTACAATTTCATGTGTACAGGTTATTCTGAGTGACACACATGAGCAAAATGATATGAGAGACTTTCCTGGGCCACTGGCAAGGTAAGACAAGTCAAGTGTTTCCGGGTCTAATCTGATTAACTGCAGTAAAAAGGAGAAGACTCTTATTAACTGTGGTTAGTCTGTTGCTTTCTTCACCTCACTGCTGTTTTTCCATTATCTTATCAGCAGAACCATATATTTATTACTTTGATTAAGGAGGAATAATTAAAACAAAAACAGAAAGTCCCAATTTTATGCATCTTTTTCAGTGTTTTAAAGTCATACTAAACTTAAAATATGTTTTTTTATATCCTTTTGGGGGAAATAATTTAAGTGAACAGATTGGAAATTTAAAAAGTACAGCAGTTTAGCAACATTCTTGTAAGAAACAGGGAGTGCCTTTTTCTGTTGTCTAATGACATTTTTTGTGGAACTGCCACGTCAAGCAATTCATTATTCAATATGCAAAAAAAATTATAGTCCTCCAAACAAGCTTTGGGTGAATTAAAAAAATCCCCTCACATAGGCTTTCATCCAGTTTCAATTTCAAGACGGTCTTGTACAGCTGCATGCCTAAAAATAGTTTAACAATGCTATGTCGTTGGGTTATTCTGCAAAAATTTAATGAGTATTTTAACGTTTTCACAATTTTCTTTTAGCATAAACTTGTTATTTAGCTTTAGCTTGATGGTATTCTTCATTCTTATCTGCATTATCTATGTTCCTATACATTGAGGAGCAGGTGTGATTTAACACCTATCTAGCAGTCTAAAAATTATATATGCGATGCACTTGAGGGAAATAATGATTTGAAGATCACCTAAACAAGCATGGCACAATATAGTCCCAGGAGAGTTATAAGATGCTTATGTACCAGACATTACTATAGTATGAAATAGCCCAGCTGTTGGAGGATATTGCTTAACAGAGCATGGAAAAAGAAAATGTTCTTTTTGCCTTACCACAAAATGTTAATAATTTTTTTTCCTTTCGTGTAGGGGGGATCTGCATAAGGTGGATGTCATTAACTTCGCCTTGCAGATGGCTGATGCCTGCCTGAAGGATGAGACCACAGTTAAAGCTTCCTCCGCTCCCCTCCTGTGGCATCTGCTGGTACTGCTGTGTAGACAGAATGGGGTAAGTAGGAGTAAAGTCTAAAACGTCTGTGTGCAAATCTTGTGCTGGTCACTTGGTGTGACACTGCGTGTGTGTGTTGTGCAGAGAATCGTGGGTTCGGACATCGCAGAGCTCCTGGTTCGAGGAAGCCGCTCTGTAGGAGCATGTGATGGAGATGGCGAGTGGTCAGAAATGGACAGCCTCATTGATCTGAGCGACACTTCAACGCTAGAGACGGAGAGCCTCAATACTGCAGATCTCCTGACTGGAAACCCACTCAGTAATGGAGAAACCTCAGAACAGAACATGCATAACTACACAAAACTTCTGCTGGCTGGAAGGAAGAAGGTCACTAATGTCTCACTCTGGCTGTGGTGTCTTTCTTTCTGTCTGGTGTCCTTTTAAGGCTAAAACCGCCTCTCGTCCTTACAGGAAGCGCTTGAGTCGGCCATGCGGAGTGGCTTATGGGGTCACGCTCTGTTTCTGGCCAGCAAGATGGACAGCAGGGCCTACAACACCGTACTGAGCAGGTGTGTATCACTGTGAAAGATACCAAATATCCAGCTGTTACAATTTCCTTACTAATGGCATTGTTCTGCATATTACAATGTGGACTCTGTTGTACAGAAGGTCCAAGTGTGCATTACATGGTTTTAAAACCCCCGGAATCTCTGTCCCAATCATGTACTCAGTATTCTTTCTTGTAGTCTGTAGTGGTGTGTATACTCATTTGAATCATTTTAAGCATGTGGCCCAACTCGTGGACTTCCTGCAGCCATCCCGCTGGCACAATCCCACAAATTGTAATGTAGAGTCTAGTGTTCAATCTTCTGTCCAGAAACTGACGCTCGTCGCTGCCAAAATGCCTCGTAATAAATGCTTCATAATAATCCCGCAGGCATGTTTTGGTAAGAGAAGCATGTGGTTGGCAATGGTAAATTCTGCAGGCTGTAAACACCATAGTGACAGAAGAGATCAGATGTCGAGTGTGTAAATTTGTTGGCTGAACCATTTGTACGTCAAGGCTATATCAGTCTCGATATTAGCCATCTCAATTTCTGCATGGACATCTGTTTCCGCTGCTGAATTGGCTGAAGTGAAATCTGACTCTGCGCCCCCTTGTAGGCTCAGTAGTATCCAGAATCGTTTGATAGACAGCGCTAAATTGTCGCCTCCTATTTTGGGGGGCATTTGTGCCTCAGATATTTCCCTCTAATGAGCAGAGATATTGTCGAAAAGGTTTCACTTTTGGTTTTTTGCTTATTAATGAACGAATAATCTAAATATTTCCTGTACCTACTAAGCTCAGGCATGTCTGGGTTAATGTGCCTATGTGTAGTAAGCTGTCTTTTTAAATTAGTTACATTTCAGTTTTCCCAATTTTCTTGTTCACCAGCCATCGTAAGTGACAGTTATTCTCTACAATGACATTACAGGACTGCTGCACTAATAAACAAGAAATTAGTCCCGATTTAGTTTTAAAGCAAACTTACATTCAGAAGCTAGCTAGTACATTATGTTGCCAATTTGATAAATAAATGAAAACCACGCTGCGATCACTCTCTAGGCAGCTCGTTCAGGCTACACTAGAGCTCTCTTTTCGAATAAGGGCTGATCCTTAAGTCACTGTGCTGAAAATGGTCCACCACCCAAATAATATCTGGTCAGCAAAATATATATATATATGTATGTACAGTATATGCAGCTATATGCATACGTAGTTCACACTATATGCATGATTTGGAGATCATATAGCAGGACACATCAGGTCATATTCCCACACTTCTGGCTCTTCGCCTATGATCTGGCAACCTCAGCACTGAGTGCATGTGCATGTGTGTGTGTGTGTATGTGTATGTGTGTGTGTGTGTGTGTGTGTGTGTGTCAGAATGACGCATCACTTGTAGAACTGAGTCCAGAGGCCGAGGTTTTATTTTCACTTGCCTGTGCCAGGAGCCTGTGCCAGCTCCATCTGTGTGTCCTGCAGTGTGTGTGTGTGTGTGTGTGTGTGTGCGTGCCTCACGCTGCTGAGTCAGCCATGCTTTTTTTGTAATGTGTTGGTGTCCCCCTGTTCCCTGGTTTTACTGCCTGTGCAAGTTTCATTAAGGACTGTGGGATGGACTTCATGACCTTAGTATTATAAGGTTCTGTCTGGGTTAAGATGGAATGGCAGATAGAACCTTATAATACTAAGGTCATGACTTCTCACTGCTGGCTCATCTAGAGGCCAATGTGGAAACGCGCAGAGATCAGATAATACAGTACTACATTTAACTAAAACACGGTCATTTTCTATATTCTTGTAGTTCATGATTTTTGTTCTAGGTCTGAGCATGTGCTTGTAGATAGATGGATGTGTATGAGCAAAGCCTAAATACTCCAAAATTATTGACACCCTTCATGAAAAGGAGTAAAAATAAATATATAAAATACAGAACACATGCAATGAGTGATAATTTGAGTTTAAACATATGGGGACGCATTTGAACAAAATATTTTTTCAAAGATAAAAAGTTTTGCATATTTTTCTGCAAAACACTGGTTTCAAAATTATTGGCACCCCACAACTAATATTTGGTGAAGCCTTCTCTGGAGAGAATGACAGTACAGAGTTTCTTCATGTAATGTCCAATAAGGTTAGAGACACTTGTAGAGGATCTTGAACCTCTCCTCCATGCACAGCATTTCAAACCCTTTTATATTCTAGGTTTGCGCATGTGACAACCTCTTTAATTCAGACAACAGTTTTTCAATAGGGTTCAAATCCAGAGACTGATATGACAATTAGAATACATTGATTTTGTCCCGGAACTATTTATTTGTTAATTTGGATGTATTTTTGGTCATTATCTTGCTGAAAAATCAATTTATGTCTAAGTCTTAACCTCCAGGCAGAGAAGTAATATAATTATAATATAATAATAATAATATTGTCACCTTTATTGTCACATATACATATACAAGTACAGTGAAATTGATTATTCATATCCCAGCATGTTGGTAAGCTGGGGTCAGAGCACAGGGTCAGCCATGATACAGCGCCCGTGGAGCAGGGAGGGCTAAGGGCCTTGCTCAAGCGGAGCTGAGGCTTGAACCCACGACCTTCTGATCAGTAGCCCAGTGCCCTAACCACTAAGCCACCACTGCCCCAATATCTGCCCAAATATCACAGTATTTGGCAGAATTCATGATGCTATCAATCTTAACAAAAGACCCTGGACCACCAGCCACAAAACAGCCCCAAAGCATCAATATTCCACCACCATATTTTACATTGTTACAGTGGGGTCCAAAAGTCTGAGACAATAGCACTCTAAAACGCTTTGATGAAACTGGATCAGTCGTATCCAAAGCACAATCAGGCAGACCAAAAGTGACCACACCATCAGAAGAGCAATACATAAAGCTTTGTTCACTGAG
>JAOUQW010000015.1:14270796-14282376 GCA_028565825.1 Olivaichthys viedmensis
GCTCACTTTTGGTCTGCCTGATCGTGCTTTGGATACAACTGATCCAGTTTCAGCAAAGCGTTTTAGAGTGCCATACAAAAAATCCCAGATTTTCAATGTGGTCTCAGACTTTTGGACTCCACTGTATATATAATATTTTTGCATTGTTTAAACCATTTGAAAGCACACTAATAAATCCAATAAAACATTGAGCTGATGACAAGCTATCTGTGTAAAACATGTCTTAAGCTTAGTGACAGCTGAATGCCATCCAAAAACCGTGTTATTAGTTCCCATCGTTACATTTTATTACTGCTGCATAAATCACACGCAGCTTGTGCACTGTGTGAATGTTTATTAAAACCTAATTTAGAGCTAGTGAAAGTTGGAATAGGCACTTGTTTGGCCTTAATATAATATTTTATGTACCTTGTTCAGATATCATTTATCTTTAAACTTCCAAGTTACTGGTAATTTATTTTAAATAAATGACTATAAAATATAGATTTTCTCCTTGAGAATAAAGAATGAATAAATGAATCTTGTTTAAAAGATAAATGACATTAATGATAAGCACAGAAGCACACTGGAGGAAAGCCAGAAGACTCTCTTGTCACTCAACTAAATAACACCTGATTAAATCTCTGCTGTCAGTGTGAGCTCGGATATGTTATAGCATATTTCTCAAGCAATTATTAGTGACAAGAACAGAGCACATGCATATGTTTGAGTGTCTTACCTTGAGGCAACACGTCTGTTGAGGTTGATTTCACTGTGACTGATGCATTTTTAACCAGCAGGGAGGTGATAGATGCTGGAGGAGGAGTTGAGCACTTCAGATTTGCTCACACACTCGTCAGCAGTTCAGCAATGCCACATGGCGTTGGGAACATTGTGTCATGCTTATATATCATTACCCCATTTCTTGAATTGTACAAATATACAGCAATATAGTAGAGTATATTTGCAGTTCCCTCCATGCAGTTTTTCCCCCATGCATATTTTTTTCCCCATTTCATATGTGTTTTACATGTGCTTTGTTCCTATTAAGTCAGCCATCAAACCTTAATTACTTTATTAGACTACACTTCGGTGTCAGTTGTTAGGATCTTAATTGCCACAGCTCTTTGGTGTCAGTGCTTTACATTCCAAATTGAATACCATTAGCGTGTAAATGCTGGACTTAATTTTTCCACCAAGTGAAGTACTTTTAAGACAGGAATAAAATATGCTGATCCTGTGCGTTAGAGATCACCCGATAGCTCCCAGGAGGAGCAGCATATAGGCCATATGAAGTGACTTAGTGGGAGAGGAAATCTGAGAAGAGAAAGACAGAGACTAAGCTGAGCCATGGCAGCTCACACACCTGTTAACATATGCAAGTGCTGCTAAAGTCTGGATTAGACCAACAACACAGCATGCAGCAGGGGTGCACCATCGGTCTTGGCAGGCCGCAGTCATCTTCTTCTTCTGTGGATTTTGTTTGGTGGTTGGCAATCAACGTTAAGGTGCATTACCGCCACCTACTGAACTGGAGTGCGGATCAGCGCGGCAGGTATTAAACCCTATCTTCCAACCCAGTCTCCTTCAAAAAACAAATAAAAAAACCATAGCCAACATTCGTAGAGGGTTTACTAAGTACAGTTTTCAAACTGAATTCATCCACCCCAATTTCTTTCAGGCTTTGTCTGTATTTTTCCCTCTCTCTCTCTCTCATACTTTGGACATTGCATAAGAACGTGCTCCACTGACTCCATCTTCTGACAATGATCACATAACCCTGTTACATGTTTCTTAATAATATATAGTGTTATTAAGTCCTGTGTGTCCGAATCGAAGTCGTGAGATAATAGTAGCCTTCCTCCTTTTACGCCTAGACGATCGAACTGCTCCAACTCTCTTCTGAATCTTAAATAAGTGTCTGCGTTTGATGTCTGCAGAACCTCATACAATATATCCTGTCTACATCCTGATGATTTTATGCTCATTAGTGCTTAACTAGAATCAGAGCAAATAACCACTCTTTCAGGTCTAACCTCCTCCACCCACTGTAATGCCATACAGATTGCCACCAACTCAACTGTGTAAACATCCAAGTCATTATTTACCCTACCCCTCTTAGCAACCTCAAACTCTGGGACCCAGAAAGCCGACCCAGTATGCCCTGATAGAGGGTCCTTAGCCCCATCCGTATAAATAGAGAGATAAGAATACTAAATAGTTCTTAAATGAGTATTCACTATGCCAACTGGATTAACTCCACTTTCGTCCTTGCATATTCTCTCCATCAACTCAATATCCACGTCAGAGGTAGGTAATAACCATGGTGGGATTCCAGGCAACACTACTGTGGGACTATATGTTCTGTCCAGTAACCCCATCTCTCTGGCCTGATCATTCCCTATCCAACCAAAGCTTGTTCTCTGTCCCTTCTCATGTTCCCAGCACCTGTCTAATATTTTCTTTGTTGGATGATTTGCCTCATGTCCTTGCAGGTTGACCCAATGAGACATTCTTAGCTGCTGTCTCCTAATCTGCAATGGCATATTTCACATCTCCAGATCGGCGATGTCCTATATGCCCCACTACAGATTCTCAACCCTTGAGCCTGTATCACATCAAGTTCTTGTAACAGTGTTTTAGCTGCCAAACCATAAGCCACGCTTCCATAATCTAAAACCGATCTTATCAAAGCTATATATATTGTTTTTAATGAAGATCTATCCGCCCCCCATTCTTTCCCTGATAAACACCTCATAACATTTAATGTCTTCTTACACTTATTAACTAGTTTCTCTATGCGAGTGGACCAAGTGCCTCAAACTACCCCCAGGAATCTGATAGAACTCGCACATTACAACTTCTGCCCATACAACCGTAGCCTAATCTCCTCCCCCACCTTCCGATGTGTGAAAAACAGTCTGAGTTTTCTTGATTGAAAATTTAAAACCCCAACTAATAGACCATCTCTCTACTTTGTTTATTGCTTCTTGAACCTTCTTGACTGTATACACCAAGTTTTTGCCTCTCTTCCACGTAGCTCCAGCATCAGCAAAAAGAGACTTCCCAATATCCATACCTACACCTGAAAACACCTCATCAATCATTATAGAGAATATGAGGGGACTTATTATGCTTCCCTGTGGGGTCCCATTTTCAACTACATACCTTATAGACACTGAACTCCCTACCCTCACCTCAATTGACCTTCCAAACAAAAAACTCTTATGAAAAACCTATTATATACCCTCCCACCGATTGTACAAAACCAATAGTACTCCCAATGCTGTATCACTCATATGAGCCAGCATTATCATCTTTTTCAGGAGAGGTTACCCCAGCCTTTACAATTGCCCTCCTTAACTCCCCCAGAGTAAATAGGGCATTTAATGTATTATTCTCCTCTCTACTCTGTTCCTTCAACCAAAGATGCTCTTTCCTAATCCTCTCTCGCCCCCTTCTTCCATCCTCTGTCAAATTATCTGAACTGTGTACCTGAATAAAAGCCATAGCTAACATTTCAGCTTTCTCCACATCTTGCACAGCAATTTCCTCCCCATATTTAAGTACTGGTAAGTCCCAGTCTCGTCTAACTCCATTCATCTTCTTAACCATTCCCCACACCTCTCCCACTGGCGTACTCCTCACAATTATCTCACAAAACACCCTCCAATACAATCTTTTAGCACCCCTGATAGTTCTTCTCACAATAGCCTGTGCCTGTTTATACTCTATAAGGTGGATAAAATGATGACTTTTCTTCAAGATCTTAAATTTCTTATTTCTACTCCTCACAGACTTTCTTCACTCCTCATTCCACCAGGGAACCGCTTTACCCTTCCTCCTCCCTGAACTCTTCGGAATCACCTTTCCACCTGAACCTATGATTACCTTTCTCACCCCTTCATTAATGGAGTCCACATCTGAACTGAGATCTATATGAACCATCTCTTGATCACATATTTCCTTAAACTTATCCCAGTCTTTTCAAAAAGCCACCTCGAAACCCCCTTTCCTTGAATTCTGGTGACTTCCAATCCTATTTTAATCATAATAGGGTAATGATCACTTCCACCCGCTGACTCATTACATACCCCGCAACCGCATTTCCCTGCTAGTGAACTAGAAATCAGGGTTAGATCCAGCACAGATTCCGTCCCATTGCTAAGATTGATTCTAGTTCCTCTCCCATCATTCAGACACACTAGCCCTTTTCTATCCAGAAGTTCCTTTATTACTTTTCCATTTCTATTAGTCTTTGTTCCTCCCCAAAGAGTACTATGTGCATTAAAATCCCCACACCACATTACTCTACCGCTTTGTGGCCCTTCGATACTCTCCAGAACATTAAGTTCTAGGTTTTGACAGCGGTTATAGAAATTCACAATTTTTTAAATTACCCTCTCTCAACCAAATCTCTACCACTATGTACTCCTGAGTCTCTCCCTTTTCAATAACCCTACAAAAATACCTTGTTTCACAAAAGTAACACACCCTCCACCAGTCCCTATTCCCCTATCTCTTCTTACCCCCACATATCCTTGAATAACAAAATCCAAATGACGTTTCAGCCAAGTCTCCTGTATACAAAATACATCTGTTTTTTTCCAGTAAATTCTCAATAAATTGCTTGAAATCTTGCCCATTTGCTATGAGACTTTTAGCATTCCACTGAAGGAGGAAAACCAATATTACTATTAACCAACACATAACTCTTGACTCAACTGACTAACAGGCAGGACCATTACTTCAAGTCCATTTTTAACTGTTTCCCATGTCAGTCCAAGAATCCATAGATTCTTCACTGCACTATTCACCACTATTTTTATCATTTCATTTTTACTTTTAGTCTGACTAGTACATGTAATCACCTCTGCTATAAACTCTACAAACTTTCTTTTGTCCACAAGTAATGTATTTTTGTCCATTCCACTTTTTTCTGCTGTAACCTCTTGATGCCTGATCTTCTTTGATCCACTCACCTCCCCCTTCTTACCACTGACCTAGTCCCCTCCACCACCTTTACTTTCCACTCTCACTTGTTGCACCTCGACAGCTTTCTTCATCACCTTACAACCTCCATAAGCTACATTATGGACTTCCCCACAATTACAACACTTAGGTTGAACTCCCTCTCCACATCTCCCATAATCATGGTCTCCTCCACACCTAGCACATCTCTTTTTCCCCTTACACACCGATGCCACATGTCCAAACCGTTGACAATTGTAGCAACGCAAAGGTTTTGGAACATAAGCCCTAACATAGTAACTCATGAAGCCAATCATAACCCTCTCGGGCATGTCTACACCTTCAAATTGTAGTAATACTGACAAACTGTCCTCCTTTTGTCCTGCTCTCATAGTCTTAAGGCGGGTTGCCTCAATAATCTTACCTCCCTTCAAATTCTCCTTAATTTCCTTCATCGTAGTTGCCAATGAAATTCCAGTGATAACTCCTTTTACCCACTGATTTCCAACCTTCTTTATACTAGAGCTTACAACGGCCAATTTACCAATATTTTGTTATTTATAGAGCCCTATCTCGCTGTTCAGTACTACTGCACACCACCACCAAACTTCTATCACGCAGATTTACCAGAGCAGAAACAATCTTGCCTACCTGATTCTTAAGTGCCTTTGTCAACAATACACTGCTCATTGATCAAACTCCTTCTCCCTCCTTAACCACAATCAGGGCCCACCTGAACTTCTGTGGGCTATGTGTACTAAAAACTATTCATATTTGTCATATTTGGGGTTAGAGCGTCATCTGCTGGACTAAAACACACACACACACACACACACACACACACACACACACACACACACACAAGACAGATTTCTCATTTTTCAAAATTACATGTTGTATTTGAATACATTCATTCATATGATCACAATAAATAAAATGTTATTTACTTTATGGCTCATAAATAAAGTAAAAAATCATAATTTAATGATAGATCATAAACAAGAATATTAAGAAGAGTAAATAATAAATAAATATATAAATAAAGGAAGGTGTTGATATAATTTATTGAATTTAAAAAAGCTCTCTTCACCAGTTGTTGTCGTTTTAAACCAGGTGCTTTTGGTCTTAAACGAGAAGGCAGCGTAATTCCTACTGAAGTTAACAACCGATCACAACCGACCTCAACAGTTCTACTAAGACATGTTGCTATTGCTCTATGACTCAGAGGCTGTTCACTAATAATAAATTCCTACAAGGCATAGAATGCACTCTAGCAGGTAAAGAGGAGATAAGTTAATAGTGATATATACAGTGGCTTGCAAAAGTATTCAACTCCCCTGGAAGTTATCAAATTTGTCTGAATTACAAATGAGAAATACATAGTTTTCCTGTCAGTATTTTATTTATTTATTGCAACTCATATTCTTTTACAGTGCTTGGTTTCTCCCAAGTTGTAATTTTTTTGCAGCTGAAGCAGATTCTCTTGTATTATCTCCCTGTATTTTGCTCCATCCATTCTCCTTAAAATTTTGACAAGATGCCCAGTTCCTGAGTATGAAAAGCACCCCTAGAACATGATGCTCCCACCATCGTACTTCACTGTAGGGATGGTGTTAATTGAGGTATGGCCTGTGCTAGGTTTGCGCCACACATAGCGCTTTGAAATTTACCCAAATACCTCTATCTTGGTCTCATCAGACCACAAAACCTTGTCCCACACCTTCGGTAGGTCACTCTTGTGCTTTCTGGCAAACTCCAGATGTGCTTTCATATGGCTCTTCTCGAGTAATGGCTTCTTTCTAGCCACCCTCACATACAGTGCAGAATTATGCAGAGCTCTTGAAATGGTTGACTGGTGCACCTTCACTCCACTCTCAGCCACCGAACTCTGTAACTCATTCAGTCTCACTGTGGCTTCCCTCACCAGTCTCCGTCTTGCTTGAGCTCTGAGTTTTGAGGGACGGCCTTGTCTAGGCAGTGTATGGGTGGTGTGATGCAGCTTCCACTTCCTCACTATTGATCCAACAGCGCTTACTGGGAGGTCCAACATCTTGGATGTTATTTTGTACCCTATTCCAAATTTATGAATTTCTATTACCTTTTATTTAACTTCCTTAGTTAATTCCTTAGTCACTCCTTTCCTTCAGACTGATAATCTCTCCAAAGACAGTTCAGCTGAGGGGGGTTTTATCCAGAAAATGTAAGCTGTTTCAGTGTTTCATAGGTGGAGGCCAATTGTAAGACAATTGTGTCCTCGTTAAGGCAATATTTTCCATCTGTGTATTTTTCCTCTTTCATCTGGAGCTTCGAGAGCACACGGGTTGAATACACTTATGCAAGCAGCATTTTCAGTTTTTAAATTTCCTTGAAATATTTGCTGACCAATAATTAACTTTAACTTTGAAAATTCACTGTAAGGGAGTATGAGTTTGCAATAAATAAATACTGACAGAAAAACTATGTATTTATCATTTGTAATTCAGACAAATCTGATAACCTCCAGGTTTTTATATATATATATATATATAATTATCCTTGTGTTTATCCTTTATTTATGCTCACTTGATGGCTGTAAATATCGACTCTCGCAGCCAAACGGTCACAAAGGCATAGAGTTAACATCACACAGTGTGAATAAAGTGCAGAAGAAAGGTTGAATGAAACAGCAAGCAATTAAGAGTAAGTAGAAATAAGTACATGTATACTTACTGAGCATTTACTATGTGAGAGTAGGTGCAGTTTCACACACATACACACACGCGCACAAAAAAGCACCTCCTTTTCCTCATGTGGCTGTTTTGTGAACTGCTTTCACCTGCCAGGAAGAACTGGTTCCATCATGCAGTTCTACATCCTCAGCTCTCTTCTTCCTCGGCTTTTTCTTAGATTAGCAGAGGAGACTTGGGTGTGTGTGTGTGTGTCCCGCAGCCCATGGCGTTATTTTAGGAGAAGTGGTCAACTGCACTTAAGCAGAAGCTTATCCCACGTCAGGCTTAACAGGACGCTATTAGATGCTGTGCTGATTTGCATGGGCCAGTCTCAGAGTAGAGCCAAACTCCTGGTGTTTGGAGGCTCCCTAGATAGGCAGTGTTTTTGGCTAGTGTTTGTGCTCCTGAGCTAAAGTGTGTCCTATTCATAAGGACCGCTGTCTTCTAAGCTTGCTTATTTTAGACAAATTTAGAGCATTGTGCATGTCCTTCCCAGAAAAGGCAATCTTATCAGTTCACTCAACGAGAGCTCTTAGAATCTAGAAAGACCAGACAGACAAAACTGTTGTTTGACAGATTAAGAATAAAAAAAGATTTTATCTAGTAAAATGCCAAATGCATTCCTGAAGCTGTCGATCCTTAACGTGCCCATGAAATAATTTGATTCCGTATGGTGGCGTATTTCCTTTTGCACCAGGAAGTCAAGGGGGGGGTCGAAAGACTTGACTGATTTCCACAACAGCCAGTAGAGATTGTGATATGCCACACCACCGCCAAATCTACAGAAACTCAACAGTATCTCAGCAAACCAGCTGAATATGGAGAACAGCCAGTAGTTGAGAGTTTTGAGAGTGTTGTTGATGTGTGCAGTTTAGCAGGCGGCAGGATTCAGGAACGAGTAGCGTGCACTAGTGGTGTGCGGCGCCACCATGAAACATATTAACCAACAGAAGCGTGTTCCCTTTAAACATGTATATCAAGTAAGAAATTGCTTTACGAAAGTCAATAGGCCGTTTTTTCTTTCTCTGGTTGGTGGACGGGAGAAAAAACGTCGGTAACCGCTATATCAGCAGCCTATTGAACCCACTTGTCCGCCGGGCAACAACGAATAAATCACTGATAACCCGGACACGTAATCTGCTTCTCCTAGTGATTTGTCCACCCCTGCAACTTTGATTTTTTATATATATACTTTTAAAGCAATATTTTGGTGTGAATAGCATTTATAATTCACAAATTTTTGCCAAAAAAGTCAGATAGAAGCTTATAATTCCAAGTTCTCAAACTAGCTGCTACTGGGACATATGCATTTTAGTGTCAGACATTTTTTTTCACTGTTTTTCCAGAAATGTCACACAGTAAAAATTTTAATGAGAATATCTACGAAATGTATTTGTATTTGGGGGTTTTTGTTAGTTTTTTAAAGATGTACACGTACAAGCTCTGAAAAACCAATTTTGTTTCATCGACACTTTAAAGTCTCTATGTAGTCCCCGATTCATGTTTTTACGCTGGCTGTCCTTGGATTTGCTGTATGAACTCTCAATTTTCCTTTTAACAATCTTATTGTGTATATACATGCACCCCACCCTGCTGATAGCACAGCCAGAGTTTGCAGTTTGACTATAAATCAGACTTTAGAAGGGGCCCAACATACGCCGGCCTAGTGTGGTAGGTTCAGTTGTGTGTGTGTGTGTGTGATCTGTGTCTGACCAAAAAAGTGGGCTGAGGAAAGCCTGCACTTTGGGGAAGGCACAGCTCTAATGTTTTCCTGACACCACATGAGTAAAGCAGTAACACTTGCCATGTATAATTGTTCTATTGAACATGCTTGACCTCAACAGTCTACTGCTGTGGCAGTGTAGCTTACTGTAGTCTTTGCTGTTTACACTAATATTGTTTTAATAACATGCTTTACAAACAGGCCTCCAACAATTACAAGCGCCCCCAGCTTATAATTCCATGTTTCTGTGTAATCAACATGTTGATGTGTTCCATGTGAAGGCCAAATTATCACTTCTAGACCATATGCAGCTAATTTGATTACCAAATAGTAGTTCTGGCATTCGTGAGTGAAATTTCCTACTAATCCCCGGGACGCAAAAAGTACAAAAACACGCTTGCGCATTCGTAGCATTTTGCACGACTGAATTCGGATGAAAAAGTTAAGAAGGCTAAGGTTTAGGGTTAGATGCGCAGTTAGCGTTCAAACCTTATCTTACGACTTCATTCCCTATGAACTCAAACAAAATGCAACCACATCACTCTTAGCCATTCAAATTTGTACAAATTACTCAGTTTCAAAGTGTCAGAAACCACATAAGCAAACTCGACACGGTTTAAGGCGAGTGTGTGATGATTGACATGCAGTTAGCATTTAGACATGCAGTTAGCTACATTAGCCTTGTAGTGCTGTGGCAAAACTAAAGAAGCCAACAATGGACACTAAAAGTCTTGGCTGATTTATGGGGAAAATTTTGTCAATGTAATTGTTGGCCGAACTATTGCTCTAATAAATCACAGCAGTTTCTGTAGTGTGTGCTGTAAATGCACAGCAATGTGCATCCACATTTGAAATATAAAATAGTTTTTGTTGACCTTCAGGCCCCGTCCACACGTGTACAGGGTATTTACTTTTTACACCTCCGTTAAAAAAAAAAACGCAGAGAAAAAAACTAAGTTTTCAAAAAGATCCGTATACGTGTGGACGGGGCCTTAGTATTTGTTTATTCATATCGAGTTTTTCTCAGTAATCAAACTGGTAGCAGGCAGTGCAGCCGCAGTATGATATTATGTCTGTGTTGTATAGTCTCTGGAGCCGTTCTCTGATTTTTGAATGCTTCAGTGTAGGCATGTGCCGATATTCAGCCTGTTATGTGATGTTCAGCTTGCACAGTATTGTTATTCTGGACACTTTGGACAGTTATTTTGCTGAGATGAAGTCTGTCCCATTTGCAAGGCAGCATGTTGTCTAGGCTTCCTTGTTTTGAAAAAGATTGCAGGCAGCGTCTCATCCTGCACTCTCAGAGAAGGAAATCTCATTCTGTTCACTGGACGAGAATTTGCTGTTGGTACATTTGCATCTCAATCTCGCGCTCTCAGGGTCAGTGTTTGTGTGAGTCCTGAAATCATGAAAGAGTATTGTCTCTGTGCGTCTTTGTCTCTGTGTGTGTGTATGTCTGTAAGGCAGTGGTGCCATTCAGGTCTCTGTGCTTTCAGAATGAGCAGATTAATTTGTTCTTTATAGGGTTACACAATAACCTCAACTGAACTCCAAACACAACCGAGTAGAATGGAAAGTGCCCATGTAACTAGGTATTAAAATAATTTGGTATTCGAGACAAAATCTAATCTAACTGCATCGTTTGAAAACCAACGAGGTGTCGCATTTAAGTCAAAGCATATTTCGTAATAATGAAACCTCACATTGTGATAAAAAGAGCCAACATCCCAGCTTTCAATACGTACAGTGCATACGGAAAGTTTTCAGACCCTTTCATGTTTCAGACTCTTAAAATGGATTCAGATCTTTTTTTCTTCTTCATCAATCTACACACAATACTCCACAATGACAAAGCAAAAAACGGTTTTTGAAATATTTTATACATTTATTAAAAAAAATAAGGCTCAAAATAAGTCCCTGAAAAACATCCCTGCAGCATGATGCTGCCACCACCGTGTTTGACTGTAGGGATAGTATTAATGAGGTGATGCTCAGTGCCTGGTTTTCTCCACACACGCCGCTGGGAATTGTGGCCAAATAGTTAAATCTTTGTTTCATCAGACCAGAGGATCTTGCTTCTCATGGGCTGACAGTCGTTCAGGTCCCTTTTGGCAAATTCCATGCGGGCTCTAATGTGCCTTTTAGTGAGGAATGGCTTCCGTCTGGCCACTCTACCATAAAGGCCTGATTGGTGGAGTG